>CAVNYN010153219.1:343-59174 GCA_963692815.1 Nyctanthes arbor-tristis
ATCACACTCACTCAATAATATGTTTCACGCAATTTTTCCCCCCCCCCCCCCCCACCTTTCGCTGAGTTTTAGGAGGTTACAGTAAATAATCGATTATATAGACCAATAAACTCGTGCTTTGGTTGTAAAAGTTTGAAATAGAGACGTTCTAATAGTTTAAGCTATTATATTATGCATTTCACTTTCAGCAATTTTTCATCAAAGATGAATCTCATCACTCTCACCTGATCTTTTGGTTAGGGTCCACTGATATGTTGACTCTGGTAGAAGCAGATCTAAGCAAGACAGCAGAGAAAGTCATCAACAAAGCCAAGGATCTCTGCACTAGCAGATCGGAAGAGCACACGTCGAGCTTTGATTCACAGTGCATTCTACATCTTTCGTCGAGAAATTCTGCATAACATTTTGTTCTTAAACACGCACAGGTGAATGATGTGCAATACAAAGTTATAGAAGGTGACGCTAGGAATGTCATGTGCGATGCCGTAGAGAAATTTAATGGGTCGGTTTTGGTTCTCGGTAGCCATGGCTACGGAGCTTTTAAACGGTAAATATAACACACTACTAAAGTCTCATTCTGAATGGATCGAAAATGATCAGAGACCAACTTTAGTTCCTTAATGGAGGCAGACGGTCTACACAAACCAATCCCATTGGTCCATATAGATTGTCTAGTTCTGTTAAATCCAGAGGTGATCTCACGATCATGGTTCCATAATGGAGCCAGACGGTCTATACAAACCAATCACATTGGTCCATATAGATTGTCTGCTTCTGTTAAAACCACAAGTGATCTCAAGTCGAGAAGGTCTAATGAAAAGAATACTTGACTTACAGGGCAGTATTGGGAAGTGTAAGCAACTATTGCAGCCACCATGCCCATTGTTCTGTGATGATTGTGAAGAAGCCCAAGCAAAAGCCTTGAATATCCCTATTCTTGTTTCCTTTTGATTTGTGCCATGATATATACTTGACCATCGATTTATAAAAATAGACCCCTTGGGACGAAGATGATGGGACGAGTCGACATAACCCTCACATTTCCCTTCATCAATAGACACCTGCTTGCTTTTGGGCATATCGAATATAATCACCATTTCGTTGCTTAGTGAATCTCAAGACAAAGAATTGAACTGTAATTTATGACCTGATTGTACATCCCACATTCCAAGCGTTCACGTAACAAACCAATTACAAGATCAGCAAAAAAATCGTGGGGAAAAACAGCTATAAATTCCAATATTACGATCCAAGATAACAATAAATTCCAAGCGTTCATATGTTGAAACAATTACTCGATTAGCAAACAAAGACCAAAGAGAGTTGGCTATTAAATTCCAAAACTATATTTAGATCCAAAATAACATAAAAACTTGCAAGAGTACAAACGTAAAAGACGAAAAAGTTGAAAACTGATCGATAGTGGAAACTCAAGCGAGAGGTTGCTTGCTAGACGTTTAGTCATCTTCTTCACATTCTCTTAACACTTAACCTCCTTCAAACCGTGAGCGAAATACAAGAATGTAGGGTCAGCGGCGCCCTCCTTATAGTATGCAAAGACAAGGGTGCTGTCATCGTGCATGCTCTCACCCACAAAACTACATGGAAGAGAAACTCTTTATTAGCACAAATATTTCCACCCATGCTCTCTCTCAACAGTCCAAACCAATGAGATGTTCAACTAAATAAGCCGGTGTCTGGTGACATTATCCAAATAAGCTATAAGCTTGTCTAGTTCAGCTTAAAAAGGTATAATATTTGTCTCATGAAAGGAAAAAATGCACGCTCAGAGAAAATTGTGCCTTCACTTGTCTAAGACGAAACATCATGACAACCCATTTACCAAAATTATCAATTTCAGTGTAATAAAATTGAAGCATTAAAATTGTTATATATGGGATTTTGCTTGGTGATCTTCCTTAAAATTTAAGTCAGCACATTGGGGATTTATTGGCTTATAAGTAACATGCTCTTAGTCAGTCAAATTCTAGTTTCTTACAATTGGAGGTCGCTAAGCTTTGAGAGAAGAAACTTGGTTGCACCCTCAATGTTCTTCTTAAACTCCTCTTGCTTATCAGCTTCCAGCTTGGGTGTCAACAGTTTGATGTACTTCTTAATGTACGCAACAAATTGCTTCTTGTCAAAAGCGGGTTGCTCCTGTAGCATAATTGTATGAAATCAAACAACATAGTGAAATACTATTTCATACAGTTGGATTTCACTAAGCTTTGGGAGACGAAACTAAGTTGTCCTTAAAGGATATGATCCATATAACTATTGCAGAACAAACCTGGAGCTCTTCCGATCTCGACAATGTCGACCACCTTCTGAGCTTGGTCATCAACACCCTCGTCTTCATCAGCACCTTCAGCAGAAGGGTTTGCACCAATGTCTACGTCGACTGCTCCCTGAACAACCCACTGTGGTTCATAGACGAAATTACAATGTCAAATCTTATGTAACATATGTGATTTTTTTTTTTTTTTTAAATTTTATAAGTCAATTTCCAAAGCTATCAACCATTGCGTACAAAGGCAAAAGAGATACCAAAAGGATTACTTGGTCCAAATGCAAAACATTGAGTACAATGCCATAATTAAGTCAGGAAGGATTGATCTAACCTTGCCCTCAACTTCCCAGAGAACTCCATTCTGGATTTCCTTGTAAGGGAAGGAGTCTGAGAGAAGCTCGTCGCCTGAAAATACACATTCCATTATTTAACCATTATGAGATTATTTCAGGATATCGAGAATAGCAGTGGCAAAAACCAAATAGATATGTATATCAACTATTATCAATAGAAGAAAAATAATAACAGATGCACCCTTTAGATATATATATATATATATATATATCTCAAATAATCATAGAACCTAAAAATTAATGACATGAATACAAAGCGACAGACCTTAAAAGCATCATTAATTGATCAACAATATTTTCCCAAACAAGAATTTTCAGTAAACTATTCTCTTCAGACCTAATAAAAAAAAAAAGCAAAAAGACGTATCGACTAAATAAATTGGCCTCAAGAAAACAACAATTTCTACCAAAAACATATAATAAACAAATCAGGAAAGAATCTAGCTTCAAAAGACATCCCTCAAAACCATTCAGATGCAAAGAATTTCTCTTTTCCAGATAAATACAGGCATAAAAATCAGAACCAATTAAACTTAAAAATTTTGATCTTCAACGTAAAAGGCCATAGTAGATAACAATATGTCGAAAACAAAATCAATCTTTTACACGAAATTAAAACAGGAAACAATCAATTATCTGCAAGCAGAATCTTCAATGTTAACTGATGACCAATAGCAAATCAAGAATATCATGCACACCAACAACTATTTGATCTCCCCAGGCAAATCCCAGAATTAGTAATTGAATTATTACGCGAATACGTAAAAGGATAACAGATCTAAAACTAAGCTAAGACATCCTAATTGCCACTCTGTAATTCCTTGATTCAACAACTATTAAGAAACAAGAAACTTTTACAGATCTAACAACAACCAAGACAAAACAGTACCAAGCCAAAAAAAATAAAATAAAATAATAAAATCTAAAGAAACCAAAAACCAAAAACGCAAATTCACATAGGCAAATAATAACCAAATCATGTTACCCGTGAGTAAATCTTGATAGACCAACATGACTGCAGAGTTTCAACTCTCTAGACTAAAGAGGATTCTCTTTTTATTAATTGATGACTGAAAAAGCAAGGATATTTTGCGCAGAAATCAAGAGGCGGTCAAGAAGTGTTGGTATATATACAGAGCAAAGACAGCGTACCTACATAAGCGGCGCAGGGTTTGGGGGAGAAGGAGATATTCCTTATTCGAATAGGATAAGGAATTTCATGTTGACCACCTTCAATATGTTTAGCAACTAAATTTGGTTTAAATCCAACAAATTCCATTAAAATACATAAAAATTCATGACAAAGAATTCTATTAAAAGTAATGAATTATTTGAAATTCTATTAAATCCATCAATCATCCGTACAACCTTAAAAAATCCTTCAAATTCCATATTAAGAACACTAGTGTGAATTTCTCTTACGTGGCAACGTTTAATTGAATTGTCTTTTTAAAAAAAAAAAAGTGAAAAACGACCTTTTCTGAAAAAAAAAAATGAATTACTCAAATGATGCCACCTAATATAAATTTAAACTAATTTAACTCCCTGTTTTTATGCTATTGTTATTACTTTCTCATACTTTTTTTTAATTTAGTCGACCCAATCACGTCTACACATCTAATAGGCTCACATGTAGTGCACAAATTTCGACGATTAAACTCCACTCAATCTCTCTTTTACTTCACATAAAAATACATTTTTATGTGAATACAAAAAAAGTTAAATTAGTTTTAAATAGTAGTGTTCCTTCCTTTTATTTTTCTTTTTTGAAAAAAAAAAAATTACCCTCCCCCCCCCCCAAAAAAAAAACTTTCCCCCCTCCTCTAACCGCTTTTGTACTACTAGTTGCGTAAATAGAACACATGTTATTATGAATTCTTACATTTTGTTATTAATACATAATACATTTTATGATGAATGTGTTGATAGTAGTTTAATACATGATGAATTGCGATATGATTGTACTACCCTTGCTAAAGAGCACTGTCAGCTGGTAAGCAATTTAACGGATGAATAGTTAAATGCCTATAAAACTGTCACGGATGCTGTTGACTCTGACTTGGGAGGTGTATTCTTTCTCAATGGATATGGTGGCACTCTCAATGGATATGGTGGCATTGGCAAGACATGTGTGAAAGACATTATCAACTGCGTTGAGTTCGAAGGGTGAAATTTTTCTCAACGTCGCATCGAGTGGTATTGCTTTTTTACTTCTTCCTGGAGGAAGAACAGCACACTCAAGGTTTGCAATCCCTTTGAATCCAGCTAAAGAGTCTACTTGCAATATTAAGCCTGGTACTTTGTTGGCTAAGTTGATAGAGAGGGCAAAACTTATCATTTGGGAAGAGGCCCCAATGAAGCACTCGATAGAACATTACAGGATATTCTACAAATAAAGAATCCTTTGAGTCAGTAGCAACCTTTTGGTGGAAAGACAATTGTTTTGGGGGGAGATTTCTACGAGATATTACCGGTTATACACATGGGCAGTAGGCAAGAAATTGTACAGGCAACTATAAATTCATCAAAGTCATGACACAATTGTAGAGTATTGAGATTCATGACAAACATGAGGCTTCAAACTCCGGGTGCAGTTCTAAATATAGATGAGTTGCAGGCTTTCCCTGAATGAATCTCAAGCATTGGTGATGGTACGATTGGTGATACAATTGATGGTCACACAACAATCGAAATACCTGATGATTTTCTGGTACATGGCTCAAGTGATCCAATTGAATCATTGGCGAACGCCACATATCCTGATTTTTAAGTTAATGGAAGAGGTCCAGAGTATTTGCAAGGAACGGCAATTCTTGCTCCAACCTTGGATGTGGTTGATTTGGTCAATGACTATATGATTAATCAGAACACTTCGGAGATGTAGTCGTACTTGAGTTCTAATTCAATATGTGCATATGAATCCAACGGTGACCAGTTCCAAGAGCTTCACACAACGGAGATTCTTAATAACATTAGATGTTTTGGGTTACTTGCTCATGATATGAGGTTAAAGATGGGAGTTCCCGTAACGCTGTGACGGAATCTGGATCCATCAGATGGGTTGTGTAATGGCATACGACTTTTGATAACAAGACTTGGATCTGGATCACATATTGTTAAAGCTAAGATATTGTCAGGGGCATTTGCTGGAGACAAACACTTCATACCTCATATGAGTTTATGTAACATCCCGTGAAATTCCTCTATTTTTAATAGTGATATCTTCGGAATAATAATTGGTTTTGATATTCAACTATAAGTAATCGATGAATAAATCTTATAATTGGATGACTAGTCGAGACATTTTATAAGAATTTGAAGACATTTTGTTTGGTTGATGATTACTCGAATGAATGTCATTTACCCCATCGGTTATAGAAAATTTGTTAAAAGAACGATTAAGCTTAATTGGGTGGTAAATTGTGAGACCGAAAAGATGCTTAAGGTAAAGATATGATGTCTCACTAGTATAGTTGGAAATACAAGGACTTAATTATAGAGTTCAATAGGTAAAGGGGTTTACTAAGAATTAAAGGGAAAAATCTCCTACACTTGGATCCAATAAGCTCTTCCCACATGAATTGAATCAACAACCCACACTTGGCACCTTGATTTACTAAGAAGAATTCTTATCCCTCCAATTTAACTCATTGCTATAGGATAAGTGTGAGTCTTTGTATTGGTAAAACTCAAAAACCTTTAGAAAACAAGAAGGAAAATTCGTCCATAAATTGTGTATGGTTTTGAAAACTCACAAAAGACCTTCAAAAGCTCTCTTTTATCTCTTTAAATAAGGCTTAGTTCATATACATATAAAACCCACATTCTAAAGTCTATTTTTGCTTAGATATATTAAGGAATTGAAGGTGTTTTGCTATTCATTAACAAGTCTCAACTTCAAAGGTTTAAGCAAACAAGGTGAGTAATTCATTACTTTAGTTTATTAGTATACATAAGTTTCAAAAAAAGGTATGTGTTTTGGTTATTGTTAAATGATTTCTTGCATAAGAAGTGCTAGAGTTCCTCTACCCATTTTGTATTGTTTGCTTTGATTTGATCCATGTTAATTATTATGGATTAATGAATGTTTGGAAATCTGGTAAAAGCTAACCGGAAGTTTTATTAATCTATTGTGTTGTCATTACCATATTTGAAATAATGTATTACTCACGAGGTATTTTATATTCACCTTGTATGTTATTACTCTTTTATAGATGATCTACCGAATGATCGTTGAGAGAAAGGCCGAAGAATGGAGGTTGTCACACGACATGAGCCAAGTTATGCATGTGATAGAGATAGACCTTTGGGCTTATTATGAGGATGATCACATGTTTGTAATGTATTTGGGAACCTCATATGAGTTTGAGATCTTTTGTGCCTTTTCCCTCAATCTTTTGCACCATGACAAGATTATGAGGGATATGCCAATGTTTCTTCTTTAATTAAATATGTGTATGGAAACCAATATAACTAAATAAAACTTGGCTTATAGGGAAAGTTTTGATACGAGATTGGGAATCCTATTTTCACATGTAAGGGTTTCCCAAGCTTGTGTTCGGTTATAATATATATAAAGTGAATTTTATTTATCGTGTGTCATGTTCTTCTATACAAATACTACAACTTTAAACTAATTAAAAATGACAAACAACACTACATCATCTAATGAATGAAAGAGAATTGATTGACAAGTCATACCCCTCGATTTTGGACAAGAGTTGTAACAAGAAGTTTGTAACGCTTCCGACATATTGATTTAGTAACATAACTTTAACCCATGCTTATTTATTGAGGGGTTTGATAGTTTAACTCCTTCTGACCTGAGTTTGCGATTTAAATTTCAAAGGCGATAGTTTCCGTTGATAATATCTTACGCTATGACTATCAACAAGAGTGAAGGCCAGTCTCTCTCAACTGTTGGCCTTCTTCTAAAAAAACCAGTGTTTATACATGGGCAGTTCTATGTTGCTGTGTCCAGAGTCACGAGTCGTGCAGCTTTAAGGATCTTGGTATGTGATAAAGATGGACGACGCAGCAATTCTACTGTTAACGTGGCTTACAGGGAAGTGTTCAATAATCTTGGTTAGGCCAGGTACATTTTCATATCATTATATAGAATGCACTTATTCGTATGATATGATTTACATTAACAAGTCATTTATTTTCATTTTTCCTAGTATTTGCATAAAACTTAAATTTCTTACAACTTGATCTCAAGTCGTGGATTTAACTCTACACATATGGATTAAATTTATAGGTGGCAACATTTTGGTACGTTCCATTGTATATTATTATTATTATATTTTTTAACTACAAGGCATTTATGTGTGGTAGAGTTGTATTGTATACTAAGATCATAATATTACTTCTATGTGGTTTGTTATGTTAAATATGTTTTGGTTAAATTATAAGATACACCTCATGTGTTTCTGGATTGTTATTTGGTTTCCAATAGTATTTTTTCCTTCTGTAACTTGCATTATAAATCTTCTATAAGTTTTTTCTTTTTCTTGTGATATGTATGATTAAATTATTATGTTTCATACTTTAGCCACAGCTTTTATATAGGATTAAATATTTGTGTTGTTGTCATGTTGAAAATTATGTCAACTTTACTCCTACATTTGGAATGCTAAAAGCATTAGTTTTTTCCTCTTTTTTTTTCATTTAATAGTGCTAATTACAATATAGCTATTTTGTACAAATAAAAACTGATTATAGTCATTTCTGTTCATCTTTATGTTCAGCTAAGCTAATACAGTGTACTCAGTTCATTCTATAAGTCGTATTGGTCTTATAGTTTGCTAGAAGTAACTGTTACAGTAGATATTGTAAGGTATTAAATATTTTGGATAATATTTTATATGTTTCTAGCATTTATAAATATATGACTTGTGTAGTTGTGGTTATTCCAAATTATTGGTTGATTTTTTAATAAACTATATTTACTCAATTGTGCAGACTCTCATATTCTGAGTCATTACTTGTCTTGATGTGTTCTATATGGTTTTCATTTATATGTTCTTCATGTACTATTTTGACTCTTTCAATATATTTATCAATATTTATTTGCATTTGAATAGATATTATCGTCACGGTTTAATTGTTTGTCGGTGAATGATATATATTGAGGTAAATTATTTTTTAATGTTTTATAATATGGGTTGATAGATACACATTGGTAATTGTTACATAATATCGTATTGATTTTATTTCACAGTAGATTGAGATGTTATTTGCAAATATTGGGTTATAATGCAATTCACATAGGAATGATAAAATAACTCCAATCCATTTACATATTTTTTACTCTCTAAGTATTGGTTGTCACGCCCTCAAATTTATTACTATATTTTCTCGTATTATCGATGTTTAACGGTAGCAGAAGCATTTGAAAAATAAATCTCGATTCAAATTTGAAGGCAAGACTTTACAAATATAAGTCAAAACACTATTATAATATCATATTATTATAAATTTATAATAACTATTACGGTCATCCACAATGAAATCTCGACTATACACCAGAATCTCAATCACATACATGTATCTTCTCCATCTTTGGGAGGATCTAGCCATAAAGCTTTTAATTCAACATTTACAAGGTTGTTAAGGGGAAAGGAAGTGGGTGAGTACAACGTACTCAGTAAGTAATGAAATATTTCGATTCACCTTTCATTTAAGAAATGTATTTTCAAGAAAATCATGTATTTCACAAAGCCTTTAGATGCATAAAGACTTTAGATGCACAAAAGGCCCTATCACTAGTTAAACTACTATCCGTGGTGCGCACACGATTCAAGATGACTAAGATCACGTAGCAAGGCCATAATACCACAAAAATTACTACATAACTAAAATGACCAAGACCACATAACAAGGTCATATTACCACAAAGCAAAACAAAACGGGTAGAGTATTAACTAGTGATTCAAATGTAACAAGCCAATTATAATGACAGTGCATCAAAAATATATGCACATCTTATGAAACTTTATGAATAAAAGAAAGGGAATCAAAGCATTCGTTACTCAACTCTCAAAAATTTCTTGAATAAGGCTTTCGAATAAACCCTCCAAAGAAAATAACTTATTAAACCCTTATCTATTTTTCAAAGATAGTTTTGAAGTCTTTTATTTAATATTGGGATATAAGAGAGTTTAATAGAGGGGCGTGGTCTACAAGGGAGCGGGATGGCTTGAGGAAAAGTTTTGAGGAAATCTTTCACTTTCCTTTCTATTTATAGTTGTAGGTATTTAACCGTTTTTATTACTTCTTTGAGTTCCACCAATCGAAAGAAGACAAGTGGCATGTTAAACACCATACACTTGAAGGGTGACTTGGCTAAACTATGTTCGCTCTTTTATTGCTCAAGAAATTCTTATATTTTGTATCGTCTTGTAATTTAGTCACTTTACTTTGATTTATATTGATCGAGGACCACAATCTTTCTTTGGCATCAACTGAATAACAATTTCATAATCTTTTAATACAATTTAGGCAATTATTCCATTATTGGCAAAATAACAGCCACAGTTTAATTGATGATTAAATTTTTGCGGGATGTTACATTAATCATCGAAGATATAGTTCTATGAATGTTTATGAATTGATGAGTGTTTGTTGCTTCACTCCTCTGAGTTCTTATATTCATTTATCATTTAATATATAAATTATTTATTTCACAGATACATGGTATTTACAATAATGCCTCTTTCCATTATATTTGGTCACCACTGAAATCAAAATAAAGAATACTTGCTCAGTGTTTTGATCGTACATTTTATGTGGAGAATAGTATAGTATTCTTTGATTTGTTTTTTAAATGAAAAAATATATATTTTAAGTATGCCCTTCCTCCTACTTCTATGAAGGAATGTATACGTTACTAATTGTGTTAGCTCATTTGGAATTACACTTTACCGTGCTAAATATATTTTTATTATATTCTTAGTAATATCAATAAAAAGTTAAATTAAACTTCATCTCAAGTTTTTGTACAGCTTGGTTTGTATTCTATAATTGATACAAATATTACATCCATTTTTAAAGGTACTTTTTTTACTTTTCAAGAAATATTAGCATGTTTCACTCTTTACATTCGGATGTAACTTTCATTTAACCTACTCTAACGCACAAGTGTTAAACTAGTTCTGTTAAAAGTAATGACTTATTTGAAATTCTATTAAATCCATCAATTATCTATACAACCTTAAAAAATTCTTCAAATTCTATATTGAGAACACTTGTGTGAATTTCTCTTACGTGGCATCTTTAATGAATTGTCCTTCTTATAATTATTCTTGTACAAACTAAATATAAATCGTTGCTACTGTTGTTGAGAACCGAGCTGTCGACAATCGAGTTCAATATGTGGTTGTCAATCGTTGATGTATTTTCATTACATTTCAATAATAGCTTGTGTGTCGATGTATGTAAGACTCATGTTTGAAGTAAAGATCATTTAATATAACGTAGCACCAACTGCAAACCTAGATGAAGTCAAATTGTTGGGTGATTAACTAAAAATTTCAAAATCAAATACCACAACAACTCTGTTCTAAATCAAATGATAATACTTCCATTTGTTTGCCAAAAAAGTCAGACAGGAAACAAAAATGATATCACTTGTTACATTACTTAATAGAGTTTTGAGCATGGAGTTGAGCCGAATGTGAAAATATCTTCATGGCGAATCAAGTGCTTTTTCCACCCGTATTTTCTTAAAAGTGGATCATATGTTCTTTGCTAAAAAATGGAACATGTTGTGTTAATATACCAAATGATAATCAAACTAGCATCAATCTACCGGCATGGGTTCAATAAGCGTAAAAGTAAAAAAATAAAATAAAAAAGAAAAAAAAAACAAACTTTCACCTTTAATTGGATCCCATTCTCTTGCCCCCATGTTTGAAAAGACTTGTTAGAAATTAGAAATTAGTTGCTTAAACATTGTACGACGCAATGGATAAATTTAGCTAACAAAATAAAATTTACAAAGACAGAAATTTTGATTAATAGGGAAATTTACCTTAAAACAGAGTTGTCGGAGATTAGAGAGATATTTGTATTTCTCCACTCTGAAATGCTCGCACCAATGAATCCCTCTTCTGGTTTTGTAGGGCTAAAAAACAAACAGCACAGTGAGTAAATCTCAACTTATAGATTTTCTTTAATACAAAACAAAAAGGATTATATACCTAATGGTCAATATTGAATCAATTAACTGAGATTTCTTGGTCAATGTTGAATCAATTAACTAATCTATTAACATGGCATAGAAGAAACAGATCAAATTTCAGATGTTTCTTAGGGAATTTCCAAATTCAAGAAGTGTTACAGAACCTTAAGCATGATCACAAACAGAAAGAGAGTTTTACCCGTGGAGCATTCCACAGTTCCACTAAATAATCCCACACATTTTAATTAAACAATACCACAAACATACACCTATTATTAAGAAAATGGACCTTTTTGAAATCATGGAGTTTTAGATAATGTGCGGTAGAATTACTGTACATCTAGTGCACCCGCTCGATCTTCTTCATCGTTCGTAAACATGATGCCATCTCCACAAACAAAACAATGAGACTTGCCTAAAAACACAAAATGAACTTCACCTGAACAACTGAGAAATAATCAAATTGAATCAATAATCAATAATAATAGCTTAATTACAAATTAATCTAACAGTTTCGAGTCGGTAGGTATTAGCAGAGGGAAGAAAAGAAAAATTAGCATGTAAGGAAACCAGGAAAAAAAAATGTAAAAACCCTACAGAAGTGACTGACGTGAGCATGACATAACCAATAATTTTAAGGTGCCCAGTTTGAAGGGAAAAAGTTTATACGAGCCACCATCCTTTTATTATATAAATTACTTTTTCATACTTTTTTTTTTTAATTTAGTAAACCCAATTACATCCACACATCTAATGGACTCACATGTAGTACACAGATTTCTAGCATTAAACTCCACTCAATCTCTCTATTACTTCACATACAAATGCATTTTTATGTGAATGCAAACACAGTGAAATTAGTTTAAAATAGTAGTGTTCCTTTCTTTTACATTTTCTTTTTTTAGAAAAAGAAAAAAATCACCCCCTCCCCCGGCCCTTTCCCACCTCCTCTAACTGCTTTTCTACCACTAGTTATGTAAATAGAATACATGATATTATGAATTCTTACATTTTGATATTAGTACATGAGATCATGTATGAATGCCAGATGCCCTATTTGTACAAAAGGTGGTAAAATAATACATTGCACATATTTGTTTCTATAGCAAATGATTTTATAATTACCATTACATTAATTTATTCTCTTACCACATTTTTCTTATTTATTTAAATATCTTTAAGTAAACTTACATCAATACCCTTACTTTAATATATATATATATATACATATATATTGCAAACCCTTATTTTAACATATTCTTAATATATATTTTTTTTTCCTACCACCACAATTAATATTTGACTTTTTTATCTTCTGTATTATTGTTTCCACTCATCTCTCTCGATTCCTTCTCGTGGCTGGCAAATTACATTGCAAAACAGGCATCTAGTTCCTTGATTTCCTTTGGCACTCCAATAAACATCAATTATTGACAACTATTCCTTTTTTTTTTTTTTTGGGAACCCCTTACTTTAATATATTCTTAATATAATTTTGTTTCTCTACCACCACAATTAATGTTTAACTTTTTTATCTTCTTTATTATTTCCTTCACTCATCTCTCAGAATTCTTTCTCGTGCCTGACAAATTACATTGCAAAACAGACATCCAATTCCTTGATTTCCTTTGGCACCCCAATAAACATCAATTGTTGACCGCTATTCATATATACACACAGAAAATACAATTGACGATAATCTTTTTTTTTTCCAAAGAAAAGAAAGAAGAAAAACTCCAATAGAGTAGCAATTCTTTGGAAAAGTTTTTTTTCGTCTTATTATCTTATTCTTTTATATTGTACACCTTATTTAACAATCAAAACTTAAAACAGTATGTTGATAAAAATTAAAATTTTCTTAATTGTGAGTTCAAGGAAAAAGAGGGAAAACGTGACTTTTAATATATACACATAAATTCCAAGAATTCATGGGTGATGATTTCACTTGTTTTTTTTATTAGATTTTAATTTTTGACAAATTGGAGTAGATAACAAAGTTGGTATGACACCTAGCTTTTACCTCTATACCAAGAATTTGAATCGATGAAGGGTTTTTTAAAAAAATAAAAATAAAATGAATCGATGAATGGTTGGACTGATGAATGCTTGAATGTTGATTAATTCTACTGAATGGATTATATTGGAAGATTGAACTGATTGTGGTGGAAGAATAGAAAATCAAGACTACAAGGTATTTTGCGTTATAATATATTATTATCATTTTTTCAAACTTTTAAAAGGTAGGTTATTAGTGTAAATTTAATTGGTGTTTTAATTAAAATGATAAGCTATTTGTAGTGAATATGTAATTTGGTGGGAAGAATAAGTATTGTAATGGTAATATACTTACCCTTTTATAAAATAGTTATCTAAAATGAGTTAACATATCTGTACATTACACATTTGCCCACTACTTGTCTAGAAAGAGAATTGGGTAATTGGCGCAAAATTTCTTACTTTTGGACACTCTTGTGTAATTGGTCTCCACCTATATATTTTTAACAATTCCACCCATGCCTTCATCTTTTACTAGCAAAATCATTCTTTAAACCAAATTCATCCCAAATTATAAGGGCATTTTTGTTCACTTATACTTGAAGATTTAAAAAGATTCAAAGAAAGTCGGAACCTAATTTAAACAAACAAAGATCTAAATGACGCAATTAGAATGATAGTTCAAGTGGTAAAGAGCATCATTTTGCATGAATCACGGGTTCCAGTCTATGCGTATCCTTGAAGTTCCCAAACTTTCATCCCAAAAAAAAAAAAAAATTTGAGATGTGAAATGGAAAAAAAAAATCTCAAAAAAGAAAATTATCTACTTTTCCATTCGTTAGTTATTATTTGCACGAAGCCATTGCTTCTATCAGTCAATCCATTTATTTTCTTTTTTTATTTTTCACTTTATTTTTTGATATTTTTTTATTTTGTAAATAATGCTCATTATTTTGAAATCTAATTTGCATATCTTTCACTTTATAGTATAAATGGACAAAAGTGTCCTTACAATTAAAGATGAATTTAGTATCAAGAATGATTTGTGCTAATAAAACATGAAAGTAGGGGTAAAATTGCCAAAAAAGTAAAGTTAAAAGACCAATTACACGTGTCCAATGCTAACGACCTTTTTCTGCCCATTACCCAAAGAGAATTTGTAATTTTTGTATTTCTATCATTGCCTGCCATCATACCATATTATTTTGGCTTTTTCCTGGACACTTATTTCTAGATGTGTAGCACTGTTCGTGTATTTAACGAAGGATATGTATAGTGTTTGAAAAAAGGTAAACACAGTAAGATACAAAGGACGAAGTACATGCTTTAATTCTGAACATGTATTTTCAGAAGACCGGTTGGATATAAGTTTTCCCATTCATTGCATCACTCAAAATCCTAGCACCATAGTCCGTTCTATAGGTAAAATCAAGAATTGATATATAAATTCATGTGGCATAATTTATTGTTAAGTTAAAGTCCTTAAACACATGTATGAGTTTCTAATTCAATTTTGATCTGGAGACGCTCTGTGTCTCCAAATCAAAACTTGTTTTCAATTGGCCATCTATCTTCAATAGTACTTCTGGGAAGTACGAGAACTCTTTTGGCCATGAAGATGGGAAAAGGGGACAAATATTGTGCATCAAACCTGGGTACAGGGAAAAGATTTGCATATATACATCATGAAACCAGATAGATTTTATGTTTTTGGCAAAGCCCGTGAAGATAATAATGGCATAAATAAGCCAAATACATAAATTCTTCTTTATCCACAATAAACATATGCAACCGAAGGAATGTTTTACTTGATCCAGTACAATTTGTAACCTAAATAGTAGTTGAGATGCAGGATTAGATCCGATAACTGATATCAAGTCCTCAAACGTTTGATTCCAGTGTCGAAGTAATATTCCAGTTGCAATGCAATCAATTCACGAGGTAAAACTAGAACCAGTTGCAACGCCATCTGAAAAATGAAAATATCAAGATGAACAAGGCATCAACATAGGATAAGAACCTTCTTTGATGGTAGCATAGGAATTACTTCGACAATAATGACTTCTCCCAGGCACAAAATGTTTCGGTTAACTTAAAAAGTTTGGCCAAGTTCTCTTTGTATTTTAGTTTCAAGTCTTGGGTGTAATTTCCAAAAATAATAATAATTTAGTGTCTTCAGCAGCTTCAACTGAAAAGATAGAATGTTTTGATTTTTCTCATAATAAATACTGAAAAACAACAAACAGATAAGTTGTGTTGAACAACTTTTCTACAACCGGCCCCCCCACCCACCAAAAATATATATATATATTTTATTTATTTATTTTGTGTTGGGGGGATGATGAGGAAAATGATTTCCTCTTTTTTCTTTTTTCTTTTTTAATAATTATTATTTTATTTTATTTTTAACGTATAAGCCAAGCCACCTTGAACCTAGCCAAAATGCTCCTCCATTTTTGTATAACTGCAGTCTCAATTCCATTATAGATATCAAAGTTGGTTTACCTCTCAAAGCATCAAATAAGCTGCACGACTGCAGCTATTCTCAAGGCCCCATTTTGGAGGAGATCACCAAGTTCTTCAAATAACAAAGCTGTTCGCCAGCCCCATCCCTTGGGTGCTTTTGGTAGAAGCGTTCCTGATTGTTTTAAGCTCCCGAACACCATGACTTCTCTCTTTGATGGACAAATCAACTGAAAAAGAGGAACAAATACAATTTGGCCTCGCAAGTCGCAACCAATGATGCTATTATCATGCCAGGAATAATTTATCACCTGATATCGAGCGGTGACTTTCTCACGAGAATCTACATACATATGCACCTAAAAATACAGAAAAATAGGGGATGGAGAACTTCAATGAACTATGACAAATAATTAGTTGTATTTTCACAACAAAGAAACAGAAAGAACTCAGAGATCTTTGGCAGTCCAAACTCATTAGACTTACACATTTAGAAGGTGAAACAAAATTTAAAAAAAAAAAAAGAAAAAAGAAAATTCTGTAATATTGGGGAAAAGTCCATTTTTAAACAAGACGAGAGAAAGTGGACCTTTCTAACTGGATCACTGATCTCTGCCTTCCTCCGGTGGAGAAACAGACCTGAGAGGCAGATACAAATATGAATTACAAGACCGAAAGATAGTAATACACTTTTGGAAGAAAATTTTTGGCATGATTAGAAGGTTCCTGAAAGTACCCAGAGTACGTCGTCCTTGAGGATCTTCATCGCTAAAAGCCTGAATACTAACCTATGAGATGCAAGAGTCCAAAAATAAGATGTCTGATACCCATAAAAAGAAAGGATTAAAGACTCTTCAGTACCAAGTGAATGGAAAAGTGGAGAGAGGTTTGAGTTGCAACCTTCCACAAGGAACCGGCATAAAAGACTTCAGGAGAGTGCTTAACTTGGCCATCATTGAGTCTGTGCACATCCTGAAACTCAACCCTGAAGAACCAGTGGAGGATCAAAGGCTATACAAAGGTTTCTATACATTCATTCCAGCACTTGATAAAAATCAAACTAGAGAATAACCCCGAAGTGGTTAAACAAAGAAAAAGAGAATCAGCAGATTCTTTGGTTCTAGCATGTACATTTTATATCTCCTTCTGGAAAGGAAATGACCAACGAAACAAAAAAGATTGACATTTACTGAGTCTAATAGTTTAATCACCAGGTTGACGATCTTCTTAGCCAGTTCAGATTTTTAGTCAAAATTTACTCACCACAATCAGTTCTTAAAATTGCAGATAATAAGTTTTCAAAGCATATGTCAATGGCAGCGCTAGAAGAGAGGGTGGCTTACGCAAATCGGAAAGGAGGGAAATGACTCAAGGGTGTCTTCAGATCTAATGATATAGAACTATTTGCATTTTCCCACTCAATCCCAATTGCGTGCTCAGATGAGTCCATCATCTGCACTGGAAAACCACTGGTACTAGGCCCGCTTGCCAGTCCTCTCTGCTGATCTGTCTCATACTCACGTTCAATTTGCTCCCCATTGATGCTAGTTACATTGTTTGCTTCCTGACTGAGCCCAACCAAAGCTGTCAATCCATCACCGGCAAAGTCCCCATTGTTGTCACCTCTGTTCTCTGGATCATCATTACCAAGAGATTGCTGACTTTGCCGGTTACCCATACCAAAGGGTACACGAGAAAAGACATAACGTGTGGGAGGCCAAGCAGCTGCAGGCACAAATGTAGTACCACGTCCAATTCCGGCTAGCCCATCATTAGGCCCCCTGACGTGTACCCGTACAGGCCTAAAATGGCCATTTCTTTCTCCTTGGGCAGAATTAGTCACATACACGTGCCCTATATCATTGGACAAATTATTTTGGTCATGCTCTTGTGAGTAGTATCCACTTGCTGTCACTCCACGTGAATACCCACCAAATGGCTGCCTGCAAGTGCATGTCATACTACCAAGCCAACAATTCTTGCATGTATCTATACCAACTTCTTGCACCCGCTGACTCAACAGCATCTACAAGATGCATGCATTTTGTGAAGAAAACAACAAACATAAGTTTATACACAGAAGACAGAAAATTATCTGTGTTGAAAGTTCAAGACTTGTAACATGAACAGATCTGCATGAAATAATTCAAGAACATACTCAAAGTATTGTTCTACAGTTTCATCGAAGTATTTTAAAGTTGCATGAAATTGTTAGGTACATTAGGCATATAGCTGCATTTACCTACTTCATGAATTATGAGATAGGCCCATTTATTAGATTTTTATTTTATTTTATTTATTTATTTATTTATTTTAAAGAAGCCATTACATGTGAACTTTTCTCATCAATCATCATCCAATGATCATGAAGAGCAGAGAACAGAATAAGCCAGAATTATGTTACACACCTGCAACCACAAACCATCATTCACAGCTTTGCAAGGAAAACCTATTTCCTCAAGTCGTTTCCTCGCATTCAAGAGTGCCTCAAAGGACATGTCACAATATAAAAGAGAGCCTCCTTCAAAAATATTTAGAAAAGCATCATAATCTTCCCTGCTCAAGCCACATTGCCGTTTTAGGCAAGTTTTCACCTCTCTTCGTCCCACAATCCTACCACCCCACGACAGGGGCTGTAGGTTGCATCTTCCCCATTCATTGGGTATCAACATGTTACATGAAGTATTCATTGACATACAGCGCATCTGATCTCCTGGAGGCCAGTAGTTGTTCAATTGGTAGCTGGAATCTTCATCAGACGGCCCTTCCATGGCCACACCATTGCCCATTGATCCACTCATTCCAATACCAATTGGCATACTTACATAAGAACATGAGTTGCTATGTTCATCCTCATACACTCCGTCACTTGCTGAAGGACATTCAATATTGCTTTGGTATTTTGAATCCAAGTTGGTCTGGCTGCATTCTGACTTTTGCACCTCATGGTTACAGTTTGATGCATCAGAATGGGAATCGACGACACAGTCCACAAGCTCAACAAAGATATTATGAGCAGTATAGCGGCCTTCAACTTCATCTTTTGTTTTTCCAAACCCTTCATGTTCCAACATGTCTTTGGGGCACCCATCAGCCAAATATTTTCCCTTTCCTTTGGAAGAATCGGAGTGAGTACTATTTACCGCATCACAGTTTGATATGCCTTGCTCGTGGCGTTCTGCATTGCTGAGTGTAACTTTTGCAAGGAGAGCGTATAATGCCAACTCGAACCTACCCAAATTCAGAAAATGAGAGAGAGAGAGAGAGAGAGGAGAGTTTTGAAAAGTCATTAGCTTCAGAACTTATCAATAGTTGTTGTAAAAAGAAAATAACTTGTATATCCTCACCGTTTCTCTTCACTCGGCACCCATAATTCATCTGAAGTGAGCAAAGCGTGCAATGTTTGAGGAGAAAGTTTTGGAAGCACCTAATGTGGATGAGATGTTAGATTCAACCATGAACTTCTTAAAACGGAGAAGTGTGAACATTTTCTCACCACAACCAGAAGACAAAAGGAAATGATCACCAAAGTTCAAATATTTTGAACACTTACCTCTTTCAATTCTCTAGCACCACTTTGACAGAGGTATCCCCAGCAAGCATTTCTAACTCGCTCTCCATGTATGCCATAATCTTGATTCTCAGCAAATACCTAAATGAGAATGGATGTGAATAAATAACAAATAGTTTATCCAACGAATAGTGAATGTTATGATTCTCAATATTCTAAACCTGATATGCTAAGAAGTTTGAAGTCCATAACTCAGAGATGATGAAATCAGTGCAAATGGAGCATAAGTCCTGCACAAGAAACATAAGATCTGAAATTTCATGCATTAGAGAAAATTGACGTTCAAGTAAAATTCAGTATGAAAGGCTCTGTGCTTTAACAGGGAAACTTCGAAACTATGAAGTGAGCTAGTTAAGATTGTATGAGAATTTTTTTTTTTTTTTTTTTTTTTTGGGTGGGGGTGGGGGTGGAGGGGTCACTATTTGGTACAATTAATATTTGGTATAAGGTTAATATTTGCATCAAACTAAATTATCATATAAATCTAGTGTTGATATCATTACTCATTCTCAAAACATCCTACCAAACCAGGAGATTCTTAGTGTATCAAAATGGCCCAACTACAGACACCCATTATTCAACTGAAAAGACTTCTCAAAATGTACTATCTTTACTGAAGCAGCATAATAAATAGTTTGGTTGTACCAGTTTGGCAGTTTCCTCTAAGCTAGAATAGAGAGGAAATGAGAAGATCCCATCCCTTTCACTGGTATGAAGTGAAAGAATTTTATTTACATGAATTGAGTCTCTCTAGCAATAGTGATAGTAATAGGAGGCAACCGGCATGTATTTATGGTTTAAAACAGACACCTGAAGATCAAGAAAAGAGGCAACTGCTAGAACACGAAACGCGTTATTCTCATTAAGCTTAGGGTGGTGCCCATAGAGATATGCCAAAGCAATTGCCATTGCTTCCTCATTTACATTGTTATCATCCACTTGCAAGGTCAGAACAGAAGCATTGGCTTCTTTCCATGGACACTGAAGCATATTTCTGCAGATTATGACATGCAATGTTAACTCCCAATTTTTTTGATAGAAAAGAAAATTTGAAAAGGCATGTAGATCACTAAGGCACTATCATGTGACCATATATAGAAGCAAATAAAATTTCAGTTGCTCTTCTTAAGACATCCTAGGGATTCATAAGAAACAAAATAACATTAAGCATTAAGATTATTTCCAATATCAAAATCACATTAAGCACTGGAACTAAACTTCAGAAACAAACATGGGCACAATGAACTAAAAAGTCCAATTTCGATTTTTTTTTTTTTTAATCCACAACACTTATGAAAACCACAAAATTTCAACCTGCACACTGGAACTTTGACCATTTTCACGTACTTGACAAGAGTTGTTGAGGTTTGCTGTCTCATTTCCCAGTCTCAGAGCTGTCCATCTTATAAAATCTTGATGTGTCTTCTTAATTTTGCACATCATCCATTTTTATATTTACACCCCCCACCAAACAGATGTTAAAAAACCTTACTAAGTTGGACTATAAACCATCACCTCCACCACCTGCCCTAGCGCCAAATTTCCAGTTTACACTTATTTTTGTACATGGGGAATCAATTTATAACTCTGGTTTCTGAGGTCTTCCAGATTACCTGCCTTAGTTATATGTTGCTTAATTATATGTCGAATCTTTTAAGAGAATGAAATGTGCTTTTCCTCCGTGTATATGGCCACAAGTCCAGTTGCAGTAGATCCCAGAGCTACTTTTTTTTTTTTTTTTAAACATTACAAGGGGGATGGAAAAAGGAGGGGAATCAAACCCTTGAATAAAGGTGTAAAGAATCAATATAGATGCCATTAGATTACAAAGGTTTTGGCAAGATCCCAAAGCTACTTATTCTTCACCTGTCATGACTTTGCATCTAAATTTGATAGGCTTGATTGATGGCCATGTCTTATTGGCACAGGAATACTCAATGGATAGACGGACTATTTACTTGACTAAAATCAGAAGCTGGTTTGTTTACAGTTCATTTTGTAAGCAAACAGTTTTCATCTGCCGGAGATATCATGTGATCAATGGAAGATTTCCAATTATGCATTTCAAGAATGGACAGATAGAAGCATTTTATGTAGGTTTGGAAATGTTGATATTATAGGAAGGAGATGAAAGGGATCATGCTGTAAGCAACACCTATTCTTAATGGTGATGTGAATGTGCGTAGAGAGGTAGAGGGAGAGAGTACTGCTTAACAGCATTTAGTCTCCGTGAAGAGGAATAAATATAAACACGGATCACGATTGAAATTAAAATGATGTGGCAAGCTTTTTACTGAGACAGCAGATCTTGGCTTTGACAATAGACACCGCATAAGGCAGTGTTTATTTGCAACTTACCCTCCACTACCATTTACCATGGCTTCCGATATCAAGAACTATCCATATCAACTGTCTCCTTTCAACCAAGCACGTTTTCTTAATCAAATCTTTACATTTATCTTTCTGATTTTCTGACATTGACATAGCAGAAGAATATTGTAAAATTACTCTTCTTATCAGCCCTTAGCTGTTAACTGGTAACAAAAATAGCCTTTACTTTCTAAAAGGCATTAGAATATTGATCAATGTAAACAAGGTATCCAAGTCACTGGAAACAATTTCATGAAACAACAATAATAAATGTTACCCTGCAGCTTTTCAATTATTCTCATCCTATGGTCTATATACAACTCGTAAATAGTAAATAGTGTAACTTAGCTAGCAACATTATCAAGAAAATTAAATGTACATTCAACAAGTCACAGAAAAAAATCTCACTTTCCCATTAACTTGTCACCAAACAGGTAATGTAGCTCAATCATTCTCCACCGGATTGGAAACAGAACACAAACTATTAGACATGAACATAAAACACAAAAACAATACTCTTATAAGCTCTCCGCAATGCCTATATTAGCATAAGTTTTAACAAACGGATCCATTTAAGCAAATGGTATGCACTCAAATTGTCCACTAGTAGTACTGATGCAGGTGAAGGCATAACAGATAACCAATACGGGATTATAAAGCGCAGTCACACACGAATCAACCACTCGGGTCATAATTGGAAAAACTCCAAATTCTATAATTTTATTCAGAACCCAACCGAGGAACAACGAAAACATGACTCCTATTTAAATAGAAAAACCTACTGTAACCCTAAAGACAAAAATTACACAATTGTCCCTATATTACTTCAGGAGCAAGAAGTAAGATTAAACGACTAGACAAATTCTAAAAGTTGAGTTGACTACAACCCGTATATCTTTATTTTATTTTCATCAAGTACATTACAGTGTGTTAGCTTGTTCGAGAAAGCATTTTAGAAGCGTCGAGAAAAAAGAAGTAAAAGGGGAAAAAATGGAAAGATAAATATCCTAGAAACCCCTTAACATAGTACATAATTAGAACCTTACAAATAACGTAATCAAGAAATGATCAACTGCTACTGCATAAAATTGAAATATTAGTAATTCAGCAGACAGCAGCAATCCAGTGTAAAGAAGGTACCCAATGAGTATTCTGATAGTAATTCGCTATAACCCACTTAACTGGAATAAATATAACTAGAAAACCACATTTAAATCCACCCCAATCGTTAGAACTTGGTGGAAATGCACTAGCACAAATAAATTAACTCAAAAACAGGAATAAACAAAATACAGAAAGGTTCCACTTTTAATGAAATTGATATAATGTGAGGTAAAAAACAGCACGAGATCAGAGAGTAATTTCATTTTGATTTACTAAACTTTAAGAAATTATAAAATTCATCATAAAGATAAGAATTTTTCGGTGTCTACTCATCAAAATAAATAAATAAATAGATAAAAGATATTCCTTTTGACGGAAAAGAACAAACCGAAAGTAAGAGCTGCGAGAGAGAATGAGGCGATGGAGATGGTAGACTGAGCCCATAGCATGTACGATGACATCAGAGAACGCGCCATTATTGAATCCCTCCAATTGGATGTGGTCACAGAGCGAAGTTAGGTTACAGTCCAGTTGCGCCCGGAGCTCCGGCCCGCACCTTTCTTCATTGCTGTTATTGTTATTGTTGTCAGAATGCGACGCCTCTTTCGTCAAATCAACCGGACCGCCGCCCTCGCCTCCGGCGTAGGGGCGATGGTTGTGGTGTTGACTGATCCTGTAGTTTTGCGGCTGCGCCGCTGGCAGTGGTGCTTCCATTGTATATACATACAGATTACAGTGGGAAAGTGTATGTATAGGGCGAGTGATCAACAATTGCAGAAATGGGAATGCATGAGAGGGATGGGATTGGAAAGAAAGGGAAACTTTTTGTAATGAAGCCCCTCCAATTATGATTTTTAGACATTCCACTCCTCATCTTTTTCCAAGCATGCGTAGCAGAGAACAAATTTATGGTATTATACCTATTTCGTTCTTTAAGGTGAAATAAAAAAAAAAAAAATCAATACGTGAGTTCAAAGTACTCAATTTATTGTAAGTTAGGGTTTTTGGACATATATGTGGATTCTTTAATATCCAACAGTATTAAATTTTCGGTAATAATACTTGAGCTTAGAGATGTTCTTTTATTATGTACAACTTTGTGACTTTGTCTGATAACGTGTAGAAAAGTTTGGTGTATATATATATATATATAGAGAGAGAGAGAGAGAGAGAGAAATGATCATTTGCAATGTTTTTGGCATGACGTATAATTATGATTTTCATCCCTTTGCTCCTATTATTAGAGAAATTAGATCTTTCCCAACATCTATGGATTGTCAATTTTTGTTCAAACACCAAAGTTTTGACAGCTTTATGCTTTCATACGTGCTATGTTGCATATTCATTATTCACATTGAAAAACTCACATGTGCATTATCTCACAGTGAACCAACTCGTGAGTTGTCTAATGTGGCCAATTGTGTGTCTAGCAACGATGTTATGCCGCTAGACATTTAGTATTTGAATGGGACTATATAGATTATGGCTTTTGTAACTTTATTCACTGAGAAACAAATAGGATTGCTCACATCATTGCTATTAGAGCTTTAGCCTTTAATTTATCCTGTAATTTGATCAATTGAAGGCCCATTTTATTATGTCCGGCTGTGGGGTATGACTCTTATTAATAAAGGCTGCATATTTACCTCCCAAAAAAAATAAAAATAAGAATCCTTACTATAATGAGCAAGCGTTAACATGCTCATCATCATCAGTGAATTGATACGTGGCAATAAAATTTTAAATTTTGAAATACTAGTGTCAAAAACATACATTGCATGTCATTTGTAACTTATAAACTAATATAATTTTTATCTATAACAAGTGAAACCATTTTATTTCTTCAATTATTGGTTGGAGATTGGAAAGTTATAGATTATGTAAAAATCAATCTAAAAATTTAAGATGATTTAATCTAAATAATATTATTTTTACCCATAAGAGGGTGAAAATGGAAAACATATTTTTTGCCCGAGGAGAAGTATACTGCCTCAAAAATCCAAATTCTATGTACAATTTATTGCATTAAAAAAATTAAACTAGAGGGGGACTGATCAAGAACAAACTCAAAATACACAAAGGTTGTCATTTTTAATGTGTCGTGCACCAATTCAAGCCACATAGGCGTATGGCACCAAATTGTGTTATTCATATGGTACTAGATCAGAACTAAAATCAATATTAGAAAAATATATTAGCTTTCGAGTTTTCATCTAAAGACACCGAGTGGAGACACCCGATGTATGTGACTCATTTTCCTCAACTAATTTACATGACCCCAACTCCTTTGCATTCAAGCTAGCATTTTGGGTTTAAGAACTTGCATATTGCTCTTTTAATTCCTTTTGGGAGGTAAGGCTCATTACCACCCCTTTTTGTGTATAGTTTTATTTCTATCAATAAATTGTAGTTCACGTTTAGATTTTTTAGTTGAGTTACTTATCTTAAAAAACTTCAATTTTTTTTTTTTTTGCTAATAATAATGTATATTAAATTAAATAAGATATATAAAGAACCTAAGAATTGTATCCCAAAAACAAAAAAAAAAAAAAAACACTAAGAAATTAATTAAGAAACATAGAGTAGTTTAGAATAGATGGAAAAGAATAGCATACTACCTTTAGAGGACAAAGGAAGTACCAATTATCAAAAGACATTTTCTTAATATAAAAATTTTCCAATGCCCGAAGCAGTGCTATAATGGTGCTCATTTATCCGAATTCTCATGTGACTAAGTATGCATGTCAACTAGATATATGCACCTATATATGGATATACGTGCAGCCATATAGAACATTGGGTACTGTGTAACACAATTAATGTATATGGTGTTAGAAAATTATTACTTTTTCTTAACATCAAAAATTTCAAGCACCTACTTCCATGTCCTATGTGAGTGCATTGATGCACGCCACATGGATTTTCGATTTCACGTGGCATACATCCATATGCAATTATAGTATAGGAAGGCGTCTAATCTTGAAAGTACAATGAATGCTCTCTTCTTAACAATAGGAGCGAACATGGTTCACTTTGAACACCATTTTATATTTTAAACTAAACCAAACTATTTTTCGCAATTTGTTTTAGTTTTAAATTGCCATCGACATAAATAAAACAATTAAACTAGTATGAAAATGAGTAATTTACCCGTAACGTCCTCAACCTTTGAACTATTGAGAGATTACGTCCCCAACTTTTGTTTTTAACCTAGTGGGTCCCCAACCTTCAAAATAATCTCCTTCCAGGTCTCCAATCACGGAATCTATTAGTCTTAGCCGTTAATGTGAGCATGTGCACTCCAATTGACTAAATAAACTAGAACATTCACATCTCTAATGCTGTGGTCCAGTCTACCGGAGGACCAATGAGAAAGAGCCCAAAAAAAAAAGTGCACAATTTGGACAAAAAATTTGCTCACCAATGCTGATGATGCGGATAGTGTCTAAATGACATGGAATTGGATGGGTTTACATGAAGGCATGCAGGTAGACATCCCAGAAGACCTCTTCCACACATTTTTATATTATTCTTTCTCATATTTCTCTCTCCACCTCTCTGTATTGTGGTTTTCAAAATTTTCTTGCATTGGAGAGTATTTTGATTTTTGAAGGTCTATTTGAATAGCATCATTTAATACAATGTCTATTCTCTTGCCAAATAAGCTCCAATGACTATATTGCATTAGAGATACTCTTATTGGTACACCACAAGGCTTCTTTTCCTAGCCTATTTGAAATTATTGGTCAACTCCTAAATAATCATCACTTACTTGAAAACTCTCATATTCCCAATCTCATTATTCTTGCAGCGATTGTCGCTACTTAAAGTCTGAAACAAGGTGCCATCGGTGAAGTTTATGACACAAGAAGTACAAAATTTATTACTATGTGCCAAGAACTAGCATGTGAAATTGAAGTAGCAATGGGGTATAGTTTAAGAAGGGGCAAATCTAAGTTAATATAGCAAGTTAGTGAGTATGGGCTTTTGAGATTTGGTATCTGTGGAAATATGATGTTTTTATGTGGAAAGGTGGGAATCATGTATGTTTGGTGTATGTTCTGAGATTTTTTGCTTGTGGTGTTGTTGATGCTTTAAAGATAGCAGGCTAATATATGCAGGTGTAGGCAAACTCTTGTAGAAATTTTCTTTAAAGTTGTTACACTTTATGTCCCTAGCCTTTTGAAGCTGTTACACTTTATGTCCCCAACCTATTAAAGTTGTTACAATTAACGTCCCCAACCTTTTGAAGGTGTTACACGTTACATCCCCAACTTTTACGCTTTGTTACAATTTAAGTCCCTTCAACTACAAAAACGAAATACATCCAAATCTAGTTTTTAGTCAACATATCTTCATTCCATAGCCAAACCTTAAAACACAACAACAAAATAAGACTTACATAATGTTAAAGTACACATAATGATTATGCGTTATTAGCCTAGAACAATAAGTTCCACCCAAGAAGCACGACCAACATCACAGGAACAAATCTAAATTTGCCTAACCAAGTCTCCCACACGCCACCTCTGAACTGGAGTTGTTATTGTGATGGAGTAGATATATGGAAATTCTTTGTGAATGGCAAGTGGGTTTCTCAATGCACAAGGCACCCTTTTATGGAGGGAAAATTCTCAGAGGGAAGCAGCCACAAGTTTATAGAGGAAAGTGTAAAAAGTTTCGAGGAAAAATTATTAATTTTGTGTATTAATTTTATAGTACATATAGATATATATATATATATACATGGTTGTGTGAATAATACAGGTAACTAAATCAACTATACAAGGAAAGATTGACAATATAATACAAGGAATAATCAAAGCATTCTTGGAGAATAAGTTATTATGAAATTGATGCTTTATCACGCCCCTGCAACAGCAAGGGGTCCAACTAGGACACTAAGCTTGGATTGGTGGAGTTGAAACGGATTCCGTGCCAACGATTTGGTGAGAGAATCAGCAAGCCGATCAATCGAATAGACATGAGAGACACAAAGACTTTTATGGAACACTTGATTACGAACAAAATGAAAATCCAGCCAATAGGATTAGAGTCCAAAAAAAAACAACATAAGCAGATGTGAAATGTCTAGTATCAACACCACCAGCTCAGTCGGCATCTGCAAATGCATGGAGAGATAAAGAAGATCAGGCAGACAAGAAAATACCACAGTGTGAAGTACCATTAACAATGCATGAATTGAGCTAATTTATTTATAGCAAAACTGATGTCGGGGAGCGTAAGGAAGAGATATTACAAAGAACCCAAAACTTGAAGATATTGTATGGGTCAAAGCTAGAAGAACCATCATGAAAGATTGAGAGTGTCAGATGGAGATAATGCAGTAGAAACTTCATTTGCACCAAGCATATTAGTGCGCTGAAGAATATCATAGATATATTTGGTCTGACTAAGAAACAAACTAGCCGACGTTCAATGTGCTTTAATTCCAAGAAAATATGATAGAGCTTCAAGGTCTTTAAGAGAGAAACAAGCAGAAAACTTGCCAATTAACTGTTGAATACTAGAAGTGGAGTTACCGGTGACACTAATATCATCAACATAGATAAATAGATAAATAAGAAGCGAGCCAGATGAGTAGATAAAGAGAAAGGAATCAGCCTTGGAATTGGAGAACCCAGAGGAAAGAAGAAATGAATGAAATTCATGATACCACACACAGGGAGCCTGACGAAGTCCATATATGGCTTTCTTTGATAAACACACACGAGAGAGAAATTGAGAGTTCACAAAACCAGGTGGTTATTGTATATAGACAAGTCCTAAAAGTGTGTGCCTTATAAGAAGGTATTATTGATATCCAAATGTTGTACCGGCCAATGATTAATAATGGTAAGGGTAATAATAAGATGGATAGTAGCAGGTTTGACAACTGGACTGAATGTTTCAGTGAAATCAATCCCTGGTCATTGATGAAAACCTTTGGCCATAAGATGAGCCTTGTAACGACTAATGGTATTATATGGGTTACGTTTAATTCGATAAACCCACTTGCAGAGTTGGTTTTCCCTTCTTTTTTGATAGACATCAAGGAAGATAGCAAAGAGATAGGCCTAGTCGTGGATCGATTATCATAAGTGGATTCTAATTTGTTCCAAGCTTCTGTTGAAGTATTGCAATTATTGATTGTGGGACTTACATCACTTGTAACAGTTCCCTGAATAGTAAGCAATATGAGTCGATCTTGTCGAGACTAGTGTAGATATGAAGGATCAGTTTTGGATGACGAAGCCAAGGTTCCATCCACATAGCCCAGAAGTCTATAAACAAATAAAAAATTTCTCATCTACGATTTCCAAGAAGCATAGTTAATAACGTCCTTTGAGAGTTTAAATGGTATCTATGTAGAAGTATTGAGAGATATGAGAAATTAGGGTCCTTGCTGAATTGTAATAAGCATGGAATTGATGGTGTTGCTGGTTGTTGTGTCAGAATTGGAGGAGTAAACAGCCTTGTCTTTTTCCATGAGGTCAAGATGAGTGAAGAATGAGAGAGGTAGAGGTTGGACGAGTAAAGAATTGGATGTGAAGGAGATGAGGGATGAAAGAGGTGTGGAATTTCTATTCTAAAATAGGATTGGCTCTGATACCATAAAGAGTTTTAAGGAAAAATTATGGATTCTGTATACTGGTTCTCTAGTACATGTAGATATATATATATATATATATATATACACGGTTGAGTGGATAATATAGGTAACTAAATCAACTTTACAAGAAAAGACTGACAATATAATACAAGGAAACAACATTCTTGGAGAATAAGTTACTGTGAAATTGATGCTTTAGCAAAGTGAAAGGAGTTGTGTTCTACCAAGAATGCCTCTGCTGCATTTAGTCATTTGGAATGCACATGCTTATATTAATAGTCAAATCTAACAAATTCCGTGATTGGGGACTTGGGAAGAGATTAGTTTGAAGGATAGGGAACCTACCGGGTCAAAAATAAAGGTTGAGGACATAATCTCTCAATAGTTCAAATGTTAGGGACGTCAGGTTAAAATTACGCAGTAAAAATTTAAGTTCTAACAATGAATATATTGTCAGAGTTAACTAAGCAAACTCTTTCTTAAGAAATTTGTGACAGGCAATATTAAGGGACTTGCAAATGCAGATGAAACATATTAATCTAATACAACACCCAATACAATATGTTGGCTTCTGATAAAAATTAATTATTAACAAAGTGTTTAGAAATAATCCAGATTATAATCTAGATTATAATTTGCGATGTAATATTATTTTATTAGTTGTTTTATGTAAAAAGTTAATAATTGCGATTTGACTTTTAATTTTTGATTTTTTGAAAAAAGTGAAACCAATAAAATGATATTGTGTGACAGATTATAATTCAGATTGTAATCGAGGGTGAGTTGTCAAACACATTATAAATCTTTTAGTAAACCATATTAGTATAAATAATTCAAATCTATGATAGTAATCAACCACGTGAGCAAAAGCAGGGGAAAAAATTCAAAGAACAATTGATAAAGCAATGAAAAACAATTCAAAAAAAAATTTATCTCGACTATTGGGTTAAGTGTTATTTTTCAAGTTAATTACTTAAAATACCACTGTACTTTTAAAAAATTATCTCAAATGCCATTGAAATTTAAAAGTTACCCGAAATATCACTGTATTTTTAAAAAGTTATCTCAAATGCCATTGTATTTTAAAACTCACCCGATATGCCACTGAACTTATGAAAGTGTTATCCCGTTTGCTACTCTCATTAAAAAAAATAACAGACTTGATGACATGGCTAACGGAATTTACCACATAACATCTTTACCGTTACTTTTTTAATTGAGTATTGACGGAGTGGCAAATGAGATAACATTTTCACGAGTTTAGTGGCATATTGTACGTTATAAAACTTTCCTTATATGCCACTAAACTCGTGAAGATGTTATCTCATTTATCACTCCGTTAATACCCGGTTAAAAAAGTAACAATAAAGATGTCATGTGGTAAATTCTGTTAGCCATGTCATCAAGTCCATTATATTTTTTAACGGGGGTGGCAAACAGGATAACACTTTCATAAGTTTAGTGGCATATCGGGTGAGTTTTAAAGTATAATGGCATTTGAGATAACTTTTTGAAAGTACAGTGGCATTTCGAATAATTTTTAAAGTACAATGACATTTGAGATAACTTCTCGAAAGTACAGTGACATTTGGGATAATTAACTCTCATTTTTCATTTGACTTGTGAGTTGAGTCCACTTATATATTGGATTGAATTTTAAGTGTCTATATAATTCTTTTCTTGTATGCTAAAATTAGTTATTTAATATATATAATATAAAATTTATTTTAAATAAAAGATTAATGCTATTTGGTTCGATTTGGAATGGTTCTTAAAAGTTGAAACATAAAATAAACCCTTTCGAAACCGTTTGATTCTATTTGAGTTGAAAATTTTGGCAATTTTCTATAGAACCGAATCTATGGCTTAAAATTAACACGTTCAATTTTGTTTGTGGTTTTATAGTATTGTTGTAGCCCTACAAATAGCATTTTCCTTAACATTGGTAGGCACACTGACCACAAAATTCAATTTGCTCGAGGACAAGCCAGTGGTATGGCGTATAAACTTGCCAAGAGATCTCCACTTAAGTGGAAATCTTTGTAAGTTGTATCTTACATGATGTATTGAGTGGGTTGCAAGAAGCATAGCCTATGATGTACTGGAACAATTGAATATATATAGCGGCCAAATGACTGAATTGTGGTTGGTTTGAATTAATTTGAAATTGGGTTCTGTGCCATTTTTTTTGTCTCGTGATATTTTGAGTTTCCAAAGCAGCCGCAACTTTTGCATCTTTTGATCGCCCACCAGCCTTTTCCATGTTTGACCAAACCAATATTTTATTTAAATTGTACAATTTGTGTACAACTAACGTGTACAAATAGCATTTTTGTTGGTTGGGGCTTAGAAAAAAAAGCCGCAAAACAATTTTATAGTCAACCACCTCCTTGAAAAAAGCTAGACCAAAACTGATAGTTCAAATAGTGAAGAACAATTTTACCAAGATGAGATCTTGAATTCGAGTCTATATTCTTCCCTAGAGTTCCCCTATTTGTATCCCCCCAAAAAAAAAAAAAGAGGAAGAAAAACTTTCTCGTAAAAACTCATGAAGGTGACCATCTTGCTCGCCTATCATTGGATCAGTCCTGCTTGAACCACCTTTGGCTACACTATAGAAGTAGTTTTTGATGCCAAGGGCGTCACTTAGAACTCACTGTGATTTTTGCCCTTTTACTATATCACTGTGATTTTTCAGTTGATTAATTATCATTCACATTTTTGAAACTATTCTTGGCAAATTTTGAATAGGTTTTGAAGTAGTAGGAACAAAACCTGTTTTGAATTATCACCAAAATTCCTTGAAAACACCGTTCTTTGTACATTATTATTATTACAAGATGATTTCACTTTTGCGTAAACAAGCAGTTAACAGAAACAAAAATCAGTTCTTAAGCATCAAGAATAATAGGCTAAATCAAAAAGGTTTTGTGTCATATATATACACATCAGTAGTCACTTCGGAGTTATACAAAAATTTGACTAACTGGGAGTAATCTAAAAAGGTGGGGGTTCAAATCTCTCTTGATTCCAACTCTCTAACAATTCCTATATTCTTCCATCTTCCAGATTGAAGATTCCCATATCATGCCCTCCATAGCACTCATCCTTATTCATTCTTAGCCAGTAATCATCTGTGAAGTAAATCGCATTCGCCTTGCATTCTAAATGCTCCTTAACCCGCACTGCGGTTGAGTGGTTTCCACCAATGAATAGGGCGGTATCATTCAGTGATTCGACTCGCACCCATTTCTTCTCTTCGTAATCGAGCTTGTAGACATCAAATCCAACTGTTCTGTAGGGACATACTAGAGGCTGTGATGAATATTCCGTTAGAGTATCATCCTTGTAAACTACTTCTCCATCGGACGGCCTAACAAACTCCCTAGTGTGCCTCACCACAAAAGGCAATTCATCATCGAATGAGAAAACCAGATACCAATTATGGGTATAAAGATCCCTTGGGTAATATTTATGGGTTTCTGAAAACATTTTTGGACAAGGAAATTTAATGATCCTCTTGCTTCTTGAATCAGTAGAATATTCATTCAAGTCCCCTATCTCAACTGAAGGTCCAAAACCAGGACTATTCCTCAACGCCAAAAGCAAGTTATCCTGGTACACGATATCGTCGTACGAACCAAGTTGACCGTAGAGGCCGATCCATCAATTATCTCTGGACGTGCAGACAGCAAGCTTCGACTTACCATGATAGTCATACATGGTGATCACGGCATAACTGGAAGTTCAAAACGGGTCATCGGACAATATAGCTTTCACCATCAGCCATTCTTGAAGAGTCTTCAAAGAAAACAGAGTGAATCCATCTTACCTTTGTACAGGATTCCAAAATGTCCTCCATTCTTATTAACTTCATGAATTCTTTCGATGTGCGGGAAAGTTTCTTTCTGGAGGAGTCCCAAAAAGGTTTCTTGGACGACGTTGACGAGAAAAGGGTTAGAATTCTTGTCAAGAAGCAGCAACCATTTGTGTTCCATCAAGAAGCAACAACCATCCGTGAGAGGAACCTACGCAACAGCAAGGTTGGAAGTATCGAAGAACATTGGAACGGAAAAGTTGGTTTTGTTTGAGGCTGAGGAAAGAAACATTGGACTGATCCTCATTGGAGAACATGAGAGCCGAAAATTTCAGGTTGGAACAAGGAAAAGAAACTGAATCCATATAGACTGGTAACTGCTTCTTGATTTTGTTTCTGTAAATGTAAATGGATGGATTGCTCATAGAATTGCGATGGAGTATATATATGGTTTATATATAATAAATATATTGATATGTAATATCCAATCCGAGTTAGGGGAGGAGAAAGGAAAGAGTCAAAGAGCTTTGAGAAAGATTATCACCCCGGGGGGGGGTGGGGTAATTGGAACTGTCGACCCTTAATCGTTCGTATTTATGCGTTTCTCATTCTCAACTTTTAAAAACTGATACTTTTACCTTCAATTATGACTTTTTGACGTTATCTACTCTTTTAACTGAAAATGACTTTAATACCCTCTAATTACTAGCTAAAAAAATTAATAGATTAAAAAATAAACAAAACCAGAATATTAACGTGATTTTTTTTTTAGGTCGACACAGATGAAAATACAAGGAAAAAATTCAATATCAATAAAAAAAATTTCACACCTATATAAGTGCTTTTATGACACCTATATATCTTATGTGACTACAAGTATTTACACCATATAGCCGCATATATTTACGTGATGTGCATACATGCAATTACATAAGACATATAAAGTAATCTATACGGATGTTAGAATATTATTGTCAATATTAATAAGTTGTTTATCTGTTTTTATTTACTTATTATTTATTGTTTTTTATATTAATTAAAGCCGGAGGTATTATAGTCTATTTTAGTCTAAAATGATAGATAGCACCAAAAAGATGAGAACTAAAGGGTAAAAATACAAATTTCTAAAGGTTAAAGATGAAAAACATAGAAATATGAAATGTTGGGAATAGATAGTGCTCATTAACCATTCTTTTTCTGATAATTTCGATTAATTAATATTGTTTCCTAATCTTTTCTATTGTTCTTTTGAGTAACTCTATCAACAACCCGTTCATTTAATTTTTTTAAAGTTGAGTAAATATTTATTTATACCACAACTTTCACCCATAGTATTAAAAGGCGAGGCTAGATCTCGCTTCAAGGCCCACCTTTTACGCATCAACATGCTTGATGCCTCAAGACACATATTTCAGACATTTTATACCAAGGATGACGCCTCTGACATTGCGGCTTATGCCTTTGAGGCATCTATACTTAAGGTTCATGGTGGATTTTTTTGTCCTTTAGTAAAACTCATCTTTTTGTTTGCTCTTTTTTAGTTATTTTTCTCTCAACATTTGAATTATTAATATTTATGATAATGATTACTATGTTAGTGAGGAATGTCAATTTAATACAAATTCTTGATAATTATTATGACTCTTAACAATTAGGTTTCAAGTGCCACGTGTGGGAGTCAATGCACTCATATCATCCTAATTAATTACAAAAATTGCAAGCTGCCAAATTTGTTCACAATAGCAATGTGTTATGATGTGTATACTGGATTTTGATGAGTTTATTTTATTTAGTTTGAAATAAATTATTTTATATTTCGCATGGTATTTTGAATATTTTTGTTTCCATTCATTAGCATGTGTAAATTGATTGGCTAATATGCTTCTTAATACCACTGGGGTGGCATGCGGTACGATGGCATGCCGTACGATAGCGTACTAGTCAATTAATGTTCACAAATGACCGTTTTCGTTCAAAATAATATGTGACTGTATATACTGAAATTTTGATCAAATTTTTTTTTATGTTCAAGTAAGTCATTTGATATTGTTTTATTAAGAAAAAATAATAAATAATCACAAAATTTTATATTTGGTTACTACTTGCTTACCAAACAAAATGTGATTACTCATTGTTCACCCATTGATGAAAAAAGTCACACATCCATCACTCCTTTCAAATCCGTTAGTCAATATTAATGGAACCTCACACATAGGAGACAGAAAACTGAAGTGGCGTTATAACACCGTTAGTTTGCCACGTAGACAAAAAAGTAGAACAAAACGCGGCCTTACCTTGCAAATTTAAGTCCAGATTGCTGATCTTAAATCTTCATTTGTAACCGCTAAACTAAAAATTACCCATGACAATACTAATCTGATCGCCATTTTTCTAATGGCAAAATATATTGACACTATATTTTTTTATAATTATACCACATTTTATTTACATAAATGGTACATGAACTTTATTTGTTTTTCCATTTACACTCCTATACATTTTTATGACATCTGTTTTATTAACTTTTTTATCAAATAATATTTCTTGACTCAGGTAATAATTTCCATCCAATTTTTTTAGCATGAGACTTCTAAATAATGAAAAGAATAATTAGTTTGCACTTAACCACTTGCCATTTTTTTTACTTATTTAAATTAGTTAGGGACTTTTTGAACAAAATTTTTAAATGAAAACCCTTGTTAAATACGAAATATTCAAGTTAATAGAAGGTTAAGAACAAAAAAATTATGAAAAGAGTTAAGAGTGTAAATACAATATTTAGAAAAACCTAAAGATGTATAATGCAATTAGAAATGTGGTGTGATTATAAAAAATAGTGGTGTCAATATAACTACCTTTTTTCTGATTTAATGTAGCCAATTCCTTTCAAAATTTTGATTATTGGCAATTCTAGAATTAAGATTCCATCTACAGAGTTAACAACAAAAGTAATAACAAAAGTCTAAAACGTTTTCATGTGTTTTGTATAATAACAAAAGGGGAAAAATAATAGAAAAGTCAAAGAGAATGAAAAGATATAAGAGAATGAATTTACATTCATATATATATATAGTGGATGGTAAACATGCTCGAGAATTTAATGAGTATTTGCTTACATATGAAATTTCAGTGTGTTAATACATATGAAATTTCAGTGAGTTAATACTTACATTTATAAAGTATAGTGAATGTCTAGTAATTTTAAAATATAATTGTTAGTTACGTCACTAACACCGTGAAATTTATACAAATGGTAGTTAAAAATAATAGATGGTGAACATTATCCAAAGCTCAGTGAGTTAATCGTTACATTTCAACTTTCAGTAAGTTAGTAGTTACATTTCCAAAGTTCAGTAATTATTCATTAAATTTACTTAATAAAATGACCTATATAACCAATAACCACCAATTCAGGGGTGCGTCCCTTGGGGGTGATCACCAATCAGATTCTCATATATTGAGGACTAATCCCACATTTTACTTGTACGAGGAGGTCTTCAACTTAGTTTATGAATATAATTATGCCCTCAAGTTTTTTGTCCCATTTTTTGTAATTAATTTTTAACAATTAACTCACTCGGTACGTAAGTTTATATTTAAATTATTTTTTTTTGTGTTTGAAATGAAAAAGAAATCCGTGCTTCCTATTTGTTTTATTTGCATTATTTAAAATTAATATGGATAAATAAGTAATTTGATGTCCAAACGAATAAAATGTTTAGACCAAAAATACGTACATAAATAATATTTATATTTACGAAGTGGAAGATTAAAATTGAAGGGGAGAAAAGGTTTAGAATAAACTTAAAATAAAGAGTAAATAGTGAGGACTTTTAAAATAATCCTAATGTGGAATATCAAGATTCGCTGTTAGTGATTTTCAGAGATCTATGACTGAATAGGGTCCCGTCTCCAAATAACCGATTTTGGATTTGGTACGCTTCTCTTTCTCTGGGTAATGACTTTTTGTGTTCCGCGAGCCAGATATTTGCAGATCTGTGGTGTAATTTGCATTTCACGTTGGGGACTTGCGGTTAATTTTTCGGGTTCTCTGTATGCTTGCTCGTACTGAATTTAGAAAAATGAATTGACGTAGAAATCTTGGTTGTCATGTCTTTGAGTTTTACGGATGCACTGATAATTAGGTGTTGTAATGAGTGGATCGTATGTGTCTTCTGGTCAACGGCGATAATTTAGGATTACTGAAGCAGCGGAGTTCTAATTTTGGATTATTTGCCTAAATTCTAATTCATCCCGGAAAGCATTAAGAAACATTTCTGCACCTTCACTTATGTTATATGTCCACGAATTAGCTTGTTAACATTTGTATTTGTATGCTGGAAGCTTGACAGCAATTTGAAATTTTCTTTAGTAGTTTGAAGTTTTTTTTTTCTTTTCTTTTTTTTTTTTTAAAGAGATTGCCCACGGGAATCAAGAGCTAGCAATACTTAATTTGAAACAACTTTTCCCTGGGAATCAAGAGCTAGCAATACTTAATTTGAAACAACTTTTCCCCAAGATTCACTAAGTGAACCAAGATGTTTTGGGCATTATAATTTTGTGCCCCCTTTGTCATGCTACTTAGCATTTCCTTTTGCAATGTGATTCTACAGGCCCCTTAAAGCTTAATTTAACTGAAAAGGATGGGAGGTGGATTTAGAGTACTGCATCTGGTTCGGCCGTTTCTTGCTTTCCTGCCTGAGGTTCAGAGTGCAGACAGGAAAATTCCATTTAGAGAGAAGGTCATTTACACTGTCATATCCCTTTTCATATTCCTCGTCTGCAGTCAGCTGCCTTTGTATGGCATACACTCCACAACAGGTGCTGATCCATTCTATTGGATGCGAGTAATTCTTGCCTCAAATAGGGGAACTGTTATGGAGCTTGGGATCACACCTATAGTGACCTCTGGACTAGTAATGCAGCTTTTAGCGGGTTCGAAGATCATTGAAGTTGATAACAATGTGCGAGAGGATCGAGCCCTGTTGTAAGTACTTCAATAAGCATATTATCCTTATTTCATGTTCTGATTTCAATTTGACATATATTAAATCAATGATACCATTTCTATTTTAAGTTATTCTGTTTAAGTTACCTCTTTGGATTACTTCTCTGCCCTGTGGTGCCCAAACAGCTTAGTTCTTGATTTAAGAAAGAGAAATTCTAATATTTCTTTAATTCTATGTAGAAATCATTATCGTTGTTGAGATGTCTTTCTAAATCTGATCCCTTTCTGTCAACCAGAAATGGTGCGCAAAAGCTATTAGGCATTTTGATAGCTGTTGGTGAAGCAGTTGCATATGTTCTCTCAGGAATGTATGGTAGCGTTGGCCAGCTTGGAGTTGGAAATGCAATCCTCATTATTCTTCAACTCTGCTTTGCTGGTATCATTGTAATTTGTCTCGATGAACTTCTGCAGAAAGGATATGGTCTGGGGTCTGGAATTTCACTCTTTATTGCAACCAATATATGGTAAGTTGTTACTCTTTTAATCCGTTCCCTGCTTCTCATTTTGCCACAAGTAATGAAACTTAATTTTAGTTATTTTCTTCCTTGACAGTGAAAGCATTATCTGGAAAGCTTTTAGCCCAACGACTATTAACAGCGGGCGTGGAGCTGAATTTGAAGGTTCTGTCATTGCACTGTTCCATTTATTGATAACTCGGACTGACAAAGTTCGTGCTCTGCGAGAGGCATTCTATAGGCAGAACCTTCCAAATGTTACAAATCTGCTTGCTACTGTCTTAGTCTTCCTCATTGTCAACTACTTCCAAGGATTCCGTGTGGTTTTGCCTGTGAGATCGAAGAATGCCCGTGGCCAACAGGGTTCATATCCAATTAAGTTGTTCTACACCTCCAATATGCCCATTATTTTGCAGTCTGCACTCGTTTCGAATCTTTATTTCATTTCGCAGGTACATACATCTTTTGTTATCAGGAACATTTTGGGGTAATGTGCTTTTAAGTATCATGACTATTTAATCTCATCCATACCTATCTATACAGTTGCTGTATAGGAGATATGGCGGAAATTTTCTGGTGAACCTCTTGGGGAAGTGGAAGGAATCTGAATACTCTGGTCAATCTGTCCCAGTTGGTGGGCTTGCTTATTATATAACTGCTCCATCAGGGTAATGAAGAATCTTTAATTTTTCATCCTTTAGGCTGGCTCTTTTACGTGATCCCCTTTTATCTGCACTTTTTTTTGTTGATGATGTATGAACTTAGCTGTTTTTTCTGTGAACTATATGTTCTCTAATAGAATGATTACTGGTGCTTTCCAGCTTGTCGGATATTGTGGCCAATCCTTTCCATGGACTATTTTATATTGTATTTATGTTGTCGGCATGTGCGTTGTTCTCAAAAACATGGATTGAGGTCTCAGGGTCCTCAGCTAAAGATGTGGCTAAGCAGCTGAAGGTATGATTATGTGCAATTTATTATTTTTTTTCTTGGCCGATCTATTGTGGACATCCGTGAATTTTGGGAAATGATATTACTCTTTTTCTGAGTGTCGCATATTGGTTTTAGCAGTTCCAGTATTTAGAATATTAACATGTTCCCAGGGATCAAAATGGGATTAGATGATGCTGTTTATACAAATAATCCAATAATTATGAGAAGAGGTCATTAATTTTGCAAAACTGATATGGATATTTGTCAAACCTTCAGGAACAACAAATGGTGATGCCTGGACATCGGGAATCAAATTTACAGAAGGAGCTGAACCGCTATATACCTACTGCAGCAGCCTTTGGTGGCATGTGCATTGGTGCACTAACTGTATTAGCCGATCTAATGGGGGCAATTGGTTCAGGGACGGGTATTCTGCTAGCAGTAACCATCATATATCAGTATTTTGAGACCTTTGAGAAGGAAAAGGCCAGTGAGCTTGGCTTCTTTGGTTTCTAAAGAACTTCACTCTGAGCTAAAGCTGACTAGGTTTCCAATTTTGGCAAGCTTAGAGATTGAAATTGTTTCTTGTTAAGATACTCTTTACCCTTTGCATAGGAACAGTATGGAATTTCCGAAGTGTTTCTTTGCGATGATTGTATGAAATAGCTTTTTGTAGAAGGAAAAGTGACGCAGCAACTTCGGCTGCTGTTTAATTATACTTGATTTGTCAAATTTTACTGTAGGTGACTTTTTTGAAAACACTCTCTTTTAACAAAATCCACGATATTATCAAACTCAGCCGAGCTGGGTTGGCTGGGAAATTGTGGCTTGGCAAAAAACCGGATTGGGCGCCTTAATGGCATGTTGGCATTTATATATTATGTTATTATATAACATTTTCCCCCCGTTCAAATTTTGATTTGGCTTGAAATCGACTCTCTAGGGTATTCAAAATGGAAGTATATCTTTCACAGGCGGCTCAGGCTCTCTATTTGTTTCTGTAAAATGAGCTCCAGGATGTTTTTATTCAAATTTTTATGAGCTCCAGCTGATCTGACTCCATTCTTTCTCAGTTGATTCACAGCCAGCTTGAGTTAGATTGATCATTCAGTTGATATGCAGATTTTATGAATGGTTTTGATTTTCTCAAAATAAATTCTCACTCAAATTCATTTTTAAATGCATGTTCACTCATTAAAATAATTTTACACGTAAATTTGTAATTTTTTATTATTTTTCAATTAGACATTTTCTTAAAAAAGAAAATTCACTTTTCATAGAGTCAATTCTCTTAAAATCAAAACCATGAGGGTATATTGAAAAATGAAATCTCTATTGCTATTTTTGATCATTACAGTACGTGTGTTAATGATAAAAACTACATTTAATCTTCTAATTTCTAAGTAAAAATATCAATATCTTGATTCCCTACATATTGATCTCGACGGAATGGCAGGACTCCATGAAGGTGGTGAGATCCACAGCGAGAATTGATGGAATTTGGTTAGGGCAAGAATGGAGCAGCCGCGAGAAGGAGGAGAAAGGGTTCCAAATGAAGGATTTCGGAAATTGTTTTGCGGTAAATTGTGAATGGTAATTTGGGTCTCAAAACTACATCGTATCAGACAAAACAAATGAATAGTGCATTTCCCATTAGCTCTTTTTGTAGTGGATTCTCTTAGTATCAAATTTATTCACCTTCATTCACTACGTTACCGACTCTACTCTTATCACTGGATATCAACTTTTATAGTGGAAACTGATGTAAAGTTTGAGGAAGAAGACAATAATAGTTTGGGTATAAGTATACTCATTGGTCGAATAACTAACAATTCTGCAATGTCCTAAAATAAGAATATTCAATGGAAACATTCGTTGAAAGTTACTCAATGAAATAAATTCAATAGGTTAAGCATAGAGCAATTACAATTGTTGTCAAAGAACGCTTTCAAGTATCGTAAACTCCCCGCAGAAAAAAACCAAAAAAAATAAAAATTCCTCCTCCACCGCGCCGCCGGCCGTCTACTTCTCCACCGCCGTCTCTCTCTCTCTCTCTCTACATAATTCCGAGTCTCCAGGTGATGCTTCCAACTGAATTACTAATGATGTTTTCTTCTAAACTGTTTTATTTCCCTTTCAATCATATGGGTATACTCGTTCTCTGTTTATCTATATTTTTGCGGCCTGAAGTTAACATTTTTCTGATTGTGCATTTGGCAGGTTTCATTTTTCCGATGACTGGCTGCTCAATGTTTTCGATACCGTAGAGTATTATACACAAAATGATTATGTAGTGGGAGCTCAGTATTCCAAGAATTTCAAGAATGAGGAACCTCCTGATTAACCGGGGTAAATTTTCAAAATGTTTTCTTTTTGCCTTAATTAGCTGAATTATTATCAGAGTAATTGAACATACTTTGGTAATTTCTTAGCGAATATTTTCCATCCTAGGAATTTATTTATTGCCTTTTGTTTAATATTTCTGCCCTGTTTTGGGAGTGGAGAGATGAAATTATCTTATACTGTTTCTGGATTTTCTGCTTCTTTTGTTCTGTTTTCCAATGTATTTAAGTTTCTCTCTGCTTTAATGTGTTGCTGCAGGATTATTATATCAGTCCCAACTTAAATCTTTTCAGCCAAATAAGTTCTGTAAGTTCTTATTTTCAAGTAATGGGCCCTCAGATGTGGGAAAGCGAGATGTTTCTTTTGTCAACACTGGAAATAAAGATCCATCTAATGAGGGAAAAGAGGCTGTCTCTTATGCTAATGCTGGAGAGAATCAGAATTTGAACAGACATGAAGGTATTAGAAGAGGGGTTGACAGTGTAATTCAAATTTTAGAGGGTGGGCCTTGGGGAGCTTCCTTAGAGAAATCTTTATCTCAGTGTCAGGATAAACCAGATCGGATATAGTTATAGGAGTCTTAAGGAGATTGAAGGACGTTGATTTAGCTGTAAATTATTTTAGATGGGTTGAGAGGATGACTGATCAAGTGCACTGTCCAGAAGCGTACAATTCACTTCTCATGGTAATGGCCAGGGGTAAGAAACTTGACTGGTTTGAACATGTTTTGGCAGAAATGAGTCTTGCTGGATTTGGCCCATCTTTTGAAACTTGTGTGGAGCTAGTTTCCAGCTTCGTGAAGAGTCAAAGATTGAAAGAAGCCTATGAACTTATCCAAACCATGAGGAAGTTTAAGTTCCGCCCAGCGTTTTCTGCTTACACAACTCTAATAGGTGCCCTTTCTGCCGTTCGTAAACCTGACGGCCCAGATCTAATGCTAACTCTCTTTAATCAGATGCAGGAATTAGGTTATGAAGTTAATGTACATCTATTCACGACATTGGTTCGTGTGTTTGCGCGGGAGGGCCGTGTTGATGCTGCTCTCTCCCTTTTAGAGGAGATGAAGAGCAAATCTTTTGAGGCAGACATTGTTCTCTATAACGTGTGTATGGACTGCTTTGGCAAGGCTGGCAAGGTGGACATGGCTTGGAAATTCTTTCACGAAATGCAATCTCATGGCCTTACACCTGATGATGTAACATATACTAGCATGATAGGAGTTCTTTGCAAAGCTAATAGGCTGGATGATGCTGTTGAGTTGTTTGAGCAGATGGAGATGACTAGGACTGTTCCCTGTGCATATGCTTATAACACTATGATCATGGGTTATGGATCTGTTGGGAAGTTTGATGAAGCCTATAAGTTATTAGATAGGCAAAGATCCAAGGGGTCCATACCAAGTGTGATAGCATACAATAGTCTTCTTACTTGCCTTGGGAAGAAAGGAAAGGTAGAGGAGGCATTAAGATTGTTTGAGGAGATGAAAGACAATGCAATGCCTAACCTTTCTACCTATAACATTCTCATAGACATGCTTTGTAAGGCAGGAAAACTTGATGCTGCTTTTGAACTTCAGAATGCCATGAAGGAAAATGGCTTGGTCCCGAATACAATGACTGTTAACATCATGGTTGATCGATTGTGTAAGGCTGGAAAACTTGATGAAGCATGTTCCATTTTTGAAGTCATGGATCAAAGAGGCTGTACCCCTAATAAATTTACATTTTGTTCTCTGATAGATGGCTTGGGTAGGCATGGAAGAGTAGATGATGCTTACAGATTATATGAACGGATGTTAGATTCTGATCTAATACCAGATGCAATTGTATATACATCCCTCATAAAGAACTTTTTCAAGGCCGGCAGAAAAGAGGATGGACATAAGATTTACAAAGATATGGTCCGGAGAGGCGCTTCTCCAGACATTACACTCCTTAATACCTATATGGATTGTGTATTCAAAGCTGGTGAAACAGATAAAGGCAGAGCTTTGTTTGAGGAGATCAAGACTCGATTTTCTCCAGATACACGGAGCTATTCAATACTAATTCATGGCCTTATAAAAGCAGGCTTCGCTCGTGAGACATATGAACTATTCTATGCAATGAAGGAACAGGGATGTGTACTGGATACTCTTGCATATAACACCGTAATTGATGGATTTTGTAAATCAGGCAAGGTGAATAAAGCATACCAGCTTCTGGAGGAGATGAAAGCAAAGGGCCTTCCTCCTACTGTGGTCACTTATGGTTCTGTTATTGATGGTCTTTCTAAGATTGACAGGCTTGATGAAGCCTACATGCTCTTTGAAGAAGCAAAAGCCACTGGCATGGAGTTAAATGTAGTGGTTTATTCTAGTCTTCTGGATGGATTTGGGAAGGTGGGGAGAATTGATGAAGCATATCTAATTCTGGAAGAAATAATGCAAAAAGGTTTAACGCCAAATGTTCAAACATGGAATTGCTTGCTCGATGCACTTGTGAAGGCGGAAGAAATAGATGAAGCCCTTGTCTGCTTCAATTCAATGAAAGACTTGAAATGCAGACCCAATCACATAACCTATAGCATCCTCATAAATGGCCTGTGTCGGGTTCGGAAATTCAACAAAGCCTTTGTGTTTTGGCAAGAAATGCAGAAACAAGGAATGAAACCCAATACAATCACATACACCACCATGATATCTGGGCTTGCCAAGGCTGGCAACGTATCGGAGGCTGATAAACTATTTGAGCGATTTAAAGCAAATGGAGGCATACCCGATTCTGCCTGCTATAACACTATGATAGAAGGTTTAAGCCTCGCAAATAAGGCAATGGAAGCATATCAGTTATTTGAAGAAACAAGGTTGAAGGGTTGTAATATATATACCAAAACTTGTGTGATCCTTTTGGACTCCTTGCATAAAGCTGAATGTCTTGAGCAGGCGGCAATTGTTGGTGCTGTATTGAGGGAAACAGCCAAGTCACATCATGCGGCAAGATCCTTGTAACTTTATGTGTGTACTTATCGTCAATGGTAAAGGGTGTCTTATCTCGGGTTACATGCTCTGGCCCCCATCAGTTGCCAGAAAGTTGTAAATGGATGGGCAGACGATGGCTTATGAACATTCATTATACCATAAATTCTGTTGAACTGCAGCATTCAGCTCCCATAAGCACTTCTACCGTGACCTCCATTTCTTCCATCAAACCTGGCATGCTTTGCGGTAGGTTTCTGTTGGCTGCATGTAGTATGTTTCTGCTAATTTGCTTGATGGTGAATGCTCAAAGAGGACCGACCCATGACTGGTAAACTTGGTCGTATAGTTGGTTCCAAGAAGATCTGGAAGATTGTTTCAAACGTTTGTTGTAATTTCTTTATTTATTCCTGCAATTTTCCCCCACAATATGACTGAATAATCTTGCCATTTACCAGCTGCGTAATATACCTACAATTCTTGATTAATGCTTCCTTTGCACTATGAAGTTTATAATTAATTGCTATATAGAATGCCAAGGCAATACTTGAACCAAAATAATAGTAATATCTACTCATCTACAGAAATTTCTTATTTTGAATATATATATATATATATAATACCAATTTTTTTTTTTCGAAGAAAAATAATACCAATGATTTGAAAAGTGTAAAATGTGGGGATCAAGGGGTTAGCTTACGTGGTTAAGGGTCTAACCCCTTATCAGGATTACTCGGGTTTGAATCCCCACAATCCCCCTCTCCCTTGTACCAAAAAAAAGGGTGGGGGGGAAGGTGTAAAATGTGAAAAAATATTGAAACTATCCCATGATTCAAAGTAGCAATTGTAATGTTGCTAATATGTGATAAATCATGATAAAGTGTAACACGTGAAGTACGTGTCATGTCTCGACCGAGATATGTTTAAGTGCTCTTTTTAAAAGAAAGTAGATATGAGCCCATTGCCAGTTGAAAGGCTCATTCCGAAAGTGACCGTCGCGAAAAAAGTGTCTGCCACTCGATCAAAATTCAAAATTTACAAATGACCGTTGCGGATTTTTTTCCACTTCTTCTTTAAACCCTATCAATCAACCCTTTCTCTCACACAAATTCTCTCTCTCTCTCTCTCTCTCTCTCTCTCTCTCTCTCTCTCCCTTCACGCATCTCTCCTCAAAGTACTAATTGAAGCCTTCAGAAAATTTTCAAGAAAATGCCATTGAGGCCTGTTGATAATGCTTTGCCCATGATACCAGAAAGACCCAAAAAGCAGGCAAAAATTGGGGTGCTCTTCCGATCTAGGAGAAGCTCGATTTAGGTGTTAATGATGAGAATAATGTGCCTTTGCCGCTGCCCGTAACTGCAGATTCCTCTATTGACTATATCCCATCTGCAAATCTTAAACCCTTCCCTGATCCAGATGTTAAAATTCAGGTAATTTTTAGTTTCATTTTATCAGATCGGAAGAGGAATTCTCCAAGTAAAAGGTGCTTTTGTTTTTATTTTTATTATTATTGTTATTTATTTGGTTATTTGAAGAATTTTCAGGGTCTTATTCGTGGGTTAGAGTCAAAAGATTGGTTGAAAGTTTGTGAATCGTTGAACGATGCAAGGAGATTGGCACTTTTCCACTCCACTCTCCTGCTACCATTCCTGTAAGTCTGGTTTTCTTCTCATATTTGCTGCACGTTTTGTGCCCCATTTCAAGCGTCATAAGTTGAAAAGAGCTCCAGATATTCTATTGATTTGAATTTGAGAATTTATGTATTCAAGATAGGATTTGCTTTACTAATGAATTCATATGGGTATAGGGAAAAGGTTATGCTGGTTGTAGTGAAGGCAATCAAGAATCCAAGGAGTGCCCTGTGCAAGACTTCTATCATGGCTTCCTCTGATATCTTCAAGGCCTATGGTGAAAAATTACTCGAACCCCCGATCTCGACTGTCTTTGACAATTTGGTACATGATTGTTCATAGTTCTGCTTTTGCTTTTCCTTTTGTGCCTTCTTTCTTTCTTCAATATAAAAGAAGTTGCTATTTGAGGTGTCTGATATAAACTTCTCCACCCTCTGGCTACCCCTTTGGCCCCTTTCAGCTGTTGCAATTACTGATGAAAGCTTCACAAGACAAGAAATTTGTTTGTGAAGAAGCAGACAGGACACTAAAGACCATGGTGGAATCCGTGAACCCCCTTGTTTTACTTCATAAGCTCATGGCCTATGTCGGCCACTCAAATCTCAGAGTTCGAGCCAAAGCTGCAGTTTCAATTTCTAACTGCGTCTCTAAGATGGTAAGTAGTATGTACTTCAATTGTGCATACAATGACCACAGGTTCAAATTAAGACTTTGTTCTGGATAAATTTGGGGATGATGAAAACATGTATGTAGTAAAATCAAAATGTGTGGTGTTTTCAGGATTTGGTAGGGATTAAAGAATTTGGTCTGATTTCTCTGATTCAAACTGCTGCAAATTTGTTGAATGACAAACTCCCAGAAGCAAGAGAGGCGGCTCGAAGTATTGTAGTTTCGTCATATGAAGCCCTTGTGGAGAATGAAGAAGAGAAGAAAGAACTATGGGAAAGCTTTTGCCAGAGTAATCTTCCTGCAATTCATGCACAAGCTGTAATCAAAATTGTTTCCTCTTATAGTTAAAACGTTTCCATGCCAATAGTTGTTTTCTCGATTTGTTCGTCTAATGCTGATATTTAATGTGTGGTTCCAATACATTGGATTCACAGTAGTAGCATTGCTAGGAACATTGGAGTTGGAAGTAACCATTTTTGGTTCTTAGCTTCATCTATGAAGATGATATAACTTGGGGCTGATTATTATTCCTTCATGTAAATGACATGTTTTACATGAGTTATTATGCTTACTCATGAAGGAAATAAATGTTTTCTATTTGAAATGATCACTTTTCTCTTACTCTTTAGTATCTACAAGCCGGATCCACAAAATAGATGGGCGTTAAAACGACAATACCGGTTGCTTCATGGTAGACTTTATGCCCTTCATTTTGTTGTTTCCAAAGTATCTCAACAAAATTAAAGATTTGTATAGTATACGTAAGTAAGAAAGAACTCACTTTACATGTCACACTTCAATCTAGGTTGAAGGGAGCTTTGGTAATTTAAACAAGAAAAACACTGAGCAAAAGACATAGTATTATTTATTATTATTTTTTTGCCATGATTGGTTTGACCAATTTTTATTTAAAAATAGAATTGGTTTACAAATAGATTCTATATATATCCATATTTGGCTGATTTCTATAATTCTATTGACTCAAATAGGGCTCTGTGTATGAAGCCCGTTACGTGGCCATTTTCTACATAAAAACCAAAATAGAAACACTCTCCTATTTGTCCAGAAAATATATATATATATATTGAATTTTTTATTTTTTAAAATTTTTTTATTTACTTTTGCCTTATCTATTCACTATTTTGAAATAAGATTCACTATTAAATTTAATAACTAATTAGATAATTATCATTATTTAATTGTTTAATTTATACATAAATTTGATTATTCAATTGTCTAACACATCTTGAAATTTATAATTTATAATTAATAGAAATTAAACATATATATATCGTTAGTTTAAGTTAATTGAAAATTATGATTCTAATTTTTTCTTATTTTTTTAATTATGGCTATTTTAGTTTTAGATATGACTACTTTTATATATTATTAATTTATATAATTTTCATGCTATCTGACTTTATTGGTTTCAAATAAGAAATATTTTCACAGGACATGTAACCACCCAACTAACAATTATTTCTTACGATACTATTTATATAAATTAGTGCAAATAAATATAATGATATTTATTTGAGTTAATGATAACAATCGAGGTTAAAATTTATTGTAAACTATAGTTACCTTAAGATGACAAGAAAAAAATTACATTATTATTTGGTTGATGTTAAAAATTAATTATTCCTTATTTGGTAACGTAACCTCATAAAATTTCACCATACCAAAAAAAAACTTATAAAATTTCATATTATTTATTTTTTAAAATAATTTGATATGTATTATTCCCGTGCAACGCACTTGTGAGAATCTAGTATTAATTAAATGAAAGGTATTGTGGTAAAGTTTGATCGCATTTTCCTGCCTTTTTTGCGATTAGTAAGGATATTTCGATCATATTCATTATTCAAGTGGTGAATTATGCAGTAACGTTGATTTTTTACTTATATTTTTATCTTCTTATCGGATCCTATCGGTTCCAGGGATTACTATTTATATAAGTTAGTGCAAATAAATATAATGATATTTATTTGAGTTAATGATAACAATCGAGGTTAAAATTTGTTGTAAACTATAGTTACCTTAAAATGACAAGAAAAAAATTATATTATTATTTGGTTGATATTAAAAATTAATTATTCCTTATTCGGTAACGTAACCTTATAAAATTTCACCATACCAAAAAAAAACTTATAAAATTTCATATTATTTATTTTTTAAAATAATTTGATATGTATTATTCACGTACAACACACGTGTGAGAATCTAGTATTAATTAAATGAAAGGTATTGTGGTAAAGTTTGATCGCATTTTCCCTCCTTTTTTGCACTTAGTAAGGATATTTCGATCATATTCATTATTCAAGTGGTGAATTATGCAGTAACGTTGATTTTTTACTTATGTTTTTATCTTCTTATCGGATCTTATCGGTTCCAGGGATTACTATGCAATCTTCTCATTCTCTCTCATCAAAGTCTCGATTTTTCTCAGCAAAGAATCCTAACCTGATCTAGTTCCCCTTGAAAATTTTTGATATTGTCCTATTATTATATGAAGTCTATCCTCCCTTGAACGATTTCGCAATTTGAATTAGTTTATTCTGTTGTGTATGTTTATAGTGTTCTTAAAATTATTTTTATATGTATCATAATCCTGATCCTTACAAAAGTTCATTTTTCTTGACATCTCACTTGTTTAACATACGATTCAATTACCGTGCAAGGGTGATTAATGTATTATCTATTACAGTAATAGCAATTATTGATTTGATCAGGAAAAAAATAATGATTTACGAATGAACGATTGAGAAAAAAATAGAATACATTAATTCAGGTATTATATAATAGCCAAATTAACACCGAAAAATAAGAACTTAATTTATAAGCGAACTATTCAGTATTATATGTCAGTATTAATATCGTAACAGATTATTATATTTTAGATTTTTATGATCTGAATTGTGAACTTCATTTTAGACTTTTGTGATCTAAATTGTGAACTTGTCGTGTAACGCACGGGTAACAATCTAGTAGAATTATTAAAATAGAATGATTAATAAATAAAAAAAGTATAATAAAAAAGTAATATAAGATAAGGTATAAAGACCAAAATATTGTGTCCAGCCGATTACCCTCTCTGGATAAGGGTCTATTTGATGAAAAATACTCGACAACATCTTTTTCACAAAATTTATTGGTCGAGACTCTACATAAAATAAATAAAAAAATAAATAAAACAATTGAAACCATGAGAATCTTGAAACTCAAGACAAGCAGTGTGTGGTCACAGAACCATGAGAATCTTGGAACTCAAGTGGCCCATACGTGAATTTCCCCAAACCAAGAATTTCATCCTCAACTCATAACCCCAAACCCCACCTACCTGTTCAAAATTCAAATGGTACGTGGTTCCAATTCCAATTTCCATGTGTAGTATCTGTTACCGCACCAACGCCATGTTGAACGTAACACAATCAATAACCTCAAGCAAAACAAACATAAAACAACAGGCAACCATCCTAGAAAAACCCAAAAAGAAATCCTAGCCAAAGAGACCATCTTTTCCAAAGCCAAAAAACCATCCGGTACCCCTGTCTTTTCATGGACTCAAGGCTTTACGGTGTCCCCGTTTCCAGTACAATGCAAATGGCCCCAAAGGTCCTTGTTTCCACTTTGTTATCAGGTATTAGAGCTCCCCTTACTATGGATGATTCTGACTTTGAATACTCTGGTTCGACCAAAAGTCTTAAGAATAGTTCTGGTAGTAGTTATAGCAGTCGAAGTGAGGTGGAGTACGAGGGATTTGTAAGTGGTGAAGATGAGTTTGAAAGTCCCTCCGAGAGGCATTTTGAGACTGACCCAGATGATGAAATTCGTGAAGAAACTCATTTTGTTAAGGAATATGCATTTTCAAGTCCTGTTGTGAAGAGCCCAGATGATGAAATTTTTCGAAGGAGGAGCAATGTTAATGATTATGGCTTCTCTAGGCCTTTTGTGAAGAACCCATATGGAGAAATTGTCGAAGAAAGTCATGATGTTATTAAACTTAGAATTAGTAGGCCTTTTGTGAAAAGTTTGGATGAAGAAACCATTGAAGAAAGAAATAGTGATAATGAATTGGATGATTCTAAGATTCTTTCTAGTGATATGAATGAAGCGGTTGTAGATAATGATAATAATGTTAATGTTGCTGTTTATGGTCATTCTAGTGTGTCTGTGGTTAACTCAGATGAAGAGAGTCTGGAAAATGACCCAATACCAATTGCTGATATTGGGATTTCAGAGCTGCCAAAAATGGCCATGCCTATTGCCCTAGTGACTGGGGATAGTGATGTCGATTCTCCACGCAGTGACACCACAGAAGATGATGGGTTTTCTGCTGTAGTAAAAGTCCCAAGTACTGAGATGTTGCAAAGGGTGAACAGTGCTCCTAAAGTTAGAATCTTAGATGTGGAAAAAGAGGAGGGTGAGGAATCACAATCTCGCAAAATGATATATTCTAAATTTGTCCGGGCCTCAGCTTCCAGCAACAACTTGAATGGTGTTTTGAGTTCTCAATATGAAGAAGAGGTTGACAACGAGTCAGAATCTCTCAACTTGGTAGAACCTAAGTTTGACGAGGACTTGGCTCCCAACAACATTATTAGTGGTGTTTTGAGTTCTGAGCATGAAGAAGAGAACCGCAATGGTTTACAGGCTCAGAATGTGGTAGAACCTGAGTTTGTTGATGATTCGGCCCTCGATTACACTTCGAATGATGTGCTGGGTTCCAAACGCGAAGAGAAATGTATTCTTTTGGAGGATATTGTTAATACTAGTGCTGATCCCATTGGGGAAGCAAAAACCAAGTCTTTGGGGGCAAGTAAAGAATACAATTCTTTGAAAGAGTTTTTGTCTACTGAGGAAGCAGCACAATTAAATGAAGAAATTCATTCAATTGATAACATAGTCGATGACAGAAAGTGTGTGGATTCAGATAGCAGTAGAGATTGCAACAATCTTATGAGTTATGTAAACATGGAAAACAAAGATGTTAAGTTGCTGAGAAATACTGCTTCTCCTACCTTGGAAATAGAACAGGATCATCCTCGTGAAACAATGAATCCTAGTTTGCTAGAAATGGAAGTTGAGGTTGTTTCCTTTGATGATGGGAAATGTGGAGATGATGGGGTTGGTGAAAAGTGTGTCCTGAGTCAGAGTAATTCTACCGAAAACAAATGCGAGAGCACCATTGATTGGACAGTGGCATCTGAAGACTATACTACTGGCAGCCAAAATGAATCGGTTACTTGTGCAATTGAGATCAATGAACTGCAGGCAGCTAGGGAAGTTGGTTCTTCTCATTTCAATCAAGATCCCCAGATGGAAGATGCATCAATTGTTGCCGGTAGTTCCAATTCACCTATACCCTTAGATTTGGAGCAAAAAAAAGAATATAAAGGGGAGAATGTGAATCAATCGTTTCCAGGAGAGGTTAACTACTCACTATTGCATGATGAGAATGAACGAGCTGCAGCTGCAGAGAGTAGATTACCTTCTACTTCATTATTGGAGGGAGAGAACTCTGGGGATCTTCCTCAGGAGATTGATCGGCAGGTCACAAGGGACAAAGATGGGGAGGTAGACTCTGATAGAGATATTGATAGTAAGCAAATTACGCTTGCTCAACTTTTGAAGGTGCTCAGAGGTGCTGCACAAGACAGTGGCAGTATTAAATTCACATCTGCTGATGGCACCAAGATTTTCTCTTTGGAGCATCCTCGTAATTTAGACAACTTGACACTGGATTCTCTGTCACCAAATAAGACTCAGCCAAGCCGTCCCAAATTTTTAACAGGTTTCAATACCATGGTGGGAAGTGATTCAGAACAAACTTTGAGCAAAGAAGAGAAAGAAAAGCTTGAGAATTTACAGCAGATGAGAGTAAGATACTTGCGACTTGTCCACAGATTGGGTCGATCTCCCAAGGATCCCATTGCTTCCCAGGTTTTATACCAGCTACTACTTGCTGCAGGAACTCCCCCTGCTCAAGAAGTTAGCCTTGAATGTGGCAAAACAACAGCTCTGGAGCTGGAAGAACAGATGGATTATCCCTTGGATTTTTCTTTGAACATTTTGGTCATCGGGAAAACTGGAGTTGGTAAGAGTGCAACCATAAATTCCATTTTTAAAGAAGAGAAATCATTGATTGATGCATTTCAGCCTGCCACTACTTGTGTGAAAGAAATTGAAGGCTCTTTAGGCGGAATTAAAATTCACGTCTTAGACACCCCTGGTCTTAGAACTTCTTTCACAGAGCAATCCGTCAACCGAAAAATTTTGCTGTCAATCAAGAAATACTTGAGAAAATGCCCGCCGGATGTTGTCCTTTATGTTGACCGTGTTGATACCCCAACCAGAGATCTTACTGATTTGCCCATGTTGAAGTCACTCACAACTTATCTCGGCTCATCAATATGGCAAAATGCCATTATTGTTCTGACACATGCAGGTTCAACTCTTCCAGATGGACCCTTTGGAAACCCCTTCAGTTACGACGTATTTGTTGCTCAACAGTCCCGGGTTGTTCAAAACCTTATCAGTCATTCAGCTGGTGATCTGCATGTGATAAATCCAGTTGCTCTGGTTGAAAATCACCATTTTGTTGAGAAGCACAAGGATGGAGAAATTAAGCTTCCTAATGGAGAAATTTGGAGATCACAGCTTCTACTTTTGTGTTACTCTATGAAGATTTTATCAGAAGTGAATTCTGTGGTGAGGAATCACAACAATCCTCTTGTTCGTAAGAGTCCTCTTGGTTCTCCGATCCAATCTCCATCGCTGCCCTACTTTTTGTCCTCACTACTGCAATCCATTTCTCATCTTAAACTCTCTAATGAGAAAGGTGGGGAGAATGTTGATTCAGACATAGAGATCGAGTATTCATCTGATTCTAATGAAGAAGTTGACGATAATTATGACCAGCTCCCTTCATTCAAACCGCTGAAAACATCTCAGATTGCTAAATTAAGCCGGGAGCAGAGGAAAGCATACTTCGAAGAGTATGATTACCGTGTTAAACTACTCCAGAAGAAACAGTGGAGAGAGGAAATGAAACGGTTGAGAAACATGAAGAAGAAAAGAAAAGAAAGTTTACTTGATCATGGTTTCACAGAGGATGTTAATGAAAAATCAGAAACTCCGGTAGCTGTAGTAGTTCCCTTGGCAGATTTGGTACTCCCACCTTCATTTGATGGTGACTACCCTTCTTTTAGATACCGTTTCCTGGAGACCTCGTCCCATCTTCTTGCAAGGCCAGTTTTCAACTCCCATGGATGGGACCATGATTGTGGATATGATGGTGTGGTCATTGAAGACGATTTTGCATTTGCTAGTCGATTTCCAGCAGTATTTTCTGTTCAGCTAACAAAGGATAAGAAAGAGTTCATCATGCACTTGAATTCATCAGTTTCAGCAAAGCATGGAGAGAATGGTTCAGCAATGGCAGGTCTTGAAATTCAAACTCTCGGTAAACAATTTGCCTGCACGCTGAAGGGTGATAAAAAATTCGGAAACTTCAAGGCCAATAAAACTTCAGCTGGAGTTTCCATCACATTTCTTGGCGAAAATGTCGTCTCTGGACTCAAAGTCGAGGACCGGATTGCTGTTGGGAAACAGTTAATTTTTGTGGGAAATGCCGGTGCCATTCAGTGTCAAGGTGACGCAGCTTATGGGGCTAACTTGGAGGTGCATATAAGGGAGAAGGATTACCCTATTGGTAAGGATCAAAGCTCATTATGTCTTTCACTAACGAGATGGAGAGGTGATCTCATATGGGGGTGCAACCTGCAATCAGAGTTCTCCGTTGGTCGGCATTCGAAGTTGAACATTCGGGCAGGGCTGAATAAGAAGCTGAATGGACAGATCTCTGTTAGGACAAGCAGTTCAGAACTTCAAATTGCTGTCTTGTGTCTTCTTTCAATAGCCAAGGCTATATTCAGGAACATCATTTCACAGTCCACAGATAATTATTGAACATGGATATTATACTTGGTTCCGATGTAAAACGTTAATTTTTAACGTTAATATATACTGCTTGATATTTTATTATGATTTTATTAATTAATATGGCAATTTTGGTTCAACCCGCACCTTATAGGGTAGAATGGAGCCTGTTTTGCAATAGCATTAGACTCGAACATGTGCAACCTTTATTTAGCCTTGTTCTACTTCTTCTTCCCCCTTCACTTTTTTTTTTTTTTTTGGCGCCATATTTCTCGTACTCTAATTTGCAACCTTTATTTGCAACCTTTATTTAGCCGAGATTGAAAGATGCTGAAGGAATGGCTCTCCTTCTGGGCTTGAAGTTTGGAAAGGAAAATGGGGTGGAAGAAAATTCATGCTGAATCAGATTGTATGCGGCTTGTTAATAGCTTAAGAGAGGAGCTAGAATTTCTTCCTAATGGTCCTCTTTACGCGAGATTGTATCGCTTCTTATCGAACTCGACTGTGGTTCTTGCATTCATATTTCAAGTGAAAGGAATATGGTTGCCCACATGGTCGCCTCTAGTACTTTGTTTTCTTCCTTTTGTGGCTCATGGACTTCTTGTATTCCATTAATGCTCGGATCAGCTATAGGCCGAGAATTCTTGAAATGAATTGAAGATGTTTAATTTCCAAAAAAAAGGATGCTCCATGACAAGGAGCGAATCTTGGCAACCCATAACAAGACACAAGGCTGCAGCATCAACTTTTAATTTAAATAAAGCATATTCCCATTTCTAAAGTTGTGTCAACGTTTTAAGTGTTCCAGATGAAGAGTTAGAGTGTGTCTAAAAGTCTGCCCAAAATAGTCATAGTTGAGTCTGTACTATTAAACTGTGTGGAGCCTCGTTCGCACATTGTGTATGGTTTGGAATTTCTTCTCGAGTATTGTATGTGATGATTAGAAGAGTCTCTCCCATCTATAAAAGAAGCACTCTTTTTTAGTTTGTATCATCTAAGAAATCTCACTAAATAAAGTCTTGTGTGTTTCTCTCTAATGGCTTTCTAAGTCTCCTGTTTTCCCTTTTGCGTCCAGAATCAAGAAATGACAAAAGAGTACTAGGGTCGTCCTATTGAGAAAATTCGAGAGTACTCTCTGGTATTGCCTTCATAGGTGAGGATCCTTAACATCATAAATTGTTCTGCAGACTAAACGATCCGTCAAGGCAACTAGGAGAATCCTAAGAGTCCACCCTTGATTATTGTGGCTTTATATCATGGGTTAATTACACTTAACGTCCCCAGTCTTTCAAGTAATTATAAATCACGTCTCTAACTTTTAATTTTTCTTCTGTGAATCCTCAATCTTTAATGAAATCCCCAACTTAGTCCATCTTGAAGGAAAACGTCTAATTCGTCTGTTAAGTCAGGGGGCATTTTGGTAAAGTAGAAAAAATAAATATTTTAATTTAAAGAAATTAAAAAAAATAAGTTCTACCAACTCCTGGCCGCTCCCCCCTCCCCGAGGAAAAAAGAGGTTGGGTTGCCATTTCCGGCAACCTCTTAGGGGAGAGTGCCCCTCCCCACATTTTTCTTTTGTTTTTAAATTTTTTTAATTTAAAATATTTATTTTTTCTATTTTACCAAAATGCCCGTGACTTAACAGCCGTTTTTCGTCAAGAGAGACTAAACTGGATATTTCATTAAAGGTTAAAGACTCACAGAAGGAAAATTAAAGATTAGGGACGTAATCTATAATTACGTGAAAGATTGAGGACGTTAAAGTGTAATTAACCCTTATATATCCACTATATATTGAAAGAGGCACTTTGAAATCTACTGTTCATTTTTTCCGTCTGATAAGACGTCGGTTCGCAATCGTCTTTTACATTTTTCAGAACAAAAACGACGTCGTTTGGCATTATTGGCGCCGTTTTATTTACCAACACGTCATTTTAACAAGCGATATATACCTGTAATGGGTATACCAAACGTCACCGTATTTCATTTCACAGGCAGGAGGAGACCAACGTTCTTGCTTTGATTCTGGATCTCCGTATGTCGTCAATTTATCTCTTCCTTTTCTACTTACAGATCTGAAATGTAATTATGGCCACTGCTACTTTACTTTGTTTCGGGAAGTATTGAGGTTACAAACTTATGGGTATATTCATTTTCTTCAATTGTTTCCGACACCTGGCAGCATTAAAAATCCTAACGTCATCTTTTTCTTTTGTTTCTCAAAGGATTGGGTTTTTTCATCGTTCTGATATTTCGATTTTTATCGTTCTGCTATTTGAATTTTTCTAAATCTCTCTGTGTGGCATGATTTCAGCGCTTTATGAGGGATTTCTCCCTTTCTTATGTGCTTCGAATTGCAGTGTCTTGGCTGGATTTTCAGGTAAGTTAAAAGTGTAATGTAGTCATCTTGAACGAGAGAAATTAAACTAATAAGTGCCTAAATTGTTCTTTTTATGTTTCTTTTGTGCCGATAACCAGTTAATTACATAGAGATTTGTTGCTTTTGAGGACTAATTCAAAGGTTATTGTGTTAAATATTGTTTATGAATATGAGCATCTAATTAGATTCATTGTAAGCCGTGAGACTCATGCTCATTATTTGAGGTGCAGAAATTATAAATATGAGCATGATCAATTGTGTGTTGTTTTTTTTTTTTTTTTTTTTTTTTGCACAATGCCACATAGTGTTAGGGTGTAAAAACTCCTCTTTTTCTATTTTTTTCTTTTTTTTTTTAAATAGAGATTTGTGGTGGAAAAAGTTGGCCTCTCCTTTACTCATTTTCCCCTCTCCTTTTCCTTTTCCATTTTCCATTTTCCTCCAACACTAAACATGCTCGGAGTGAGTTAGCGGAGAAGCTAGGTGCTAAAAATTATAGAGCTTGTTGTTGAAAATATTGTTAATATTGTTAAGTGTTACAAAATGGCTTGAAACCAATTTAATCAATTAGATGCCTTTACTGCCATGCTAGAGAGACACGTCAATTTTCTATAGAGCCAATGTGAGTTTTGTTCATTTATAGAATCCACATGCTTATATGGCAATACTTGATTTGATGAAAAAGTGGGAAAAAGTGATAGGCACACAGGAACGGATCTATAAAAAATTTGTTGTTTGAGTGATAGAGAACAGGAAAT
>CAVNYN010153661.1:3540-19181 GCA_963692815.1 Nyctanthes arbor-tristis
CGCCCCCCCCCCCCCCCCCCGTGAAGGGATTTAAAAATTATTAACTAAGAAGAAAAAAATAATAAAAATGTAAAAAAAGAATAACGTACATTGTTACACATGTAACATGGTATGTTATACAATATTTTTGAAATAAAAAATGCTAAGAAGTATGTATGGAAATAGTTCAAAAAATTAATATAGAGTATTGAATAAGCTAATTTAGGGCGGTATTTCATAAGACTTTCTGGGTTCTTTCGCTCGGGATGAGGACAATAGTTGTTTTGTTACACTTGCAAGTCCAGTTAACTCAAATATCACATCACTTTTTCATTAGTGGTTATCTTTGGATGTATTTTTATTTGTACAATTTGTGTACCAATAGAATTTTCCATTTTCCATTATATATATAATTACACACTCAATCTTTCAAGCACTTTCTGAAAGTTTTGTTAAAAAACTTTCCTCCCATGTGGCATATATAGATGTATGTCATGTGGATTTAAAATACACACGGTTTAGGTTTGAAATACACGTAGCCCGCATCCAAGCACGTCACATGCGGTGGCAAGTTTTTTAACAAAATTTTCAGAAAGTACTTGAAAATCTTCCCCTCAACATATATGATTATGTATATATGAGTTACAATGGAAATAATAATCATGCAATGAAGGAAAAGCTATATATATACTATTTTGTACTCCAAATATAATAGAAGTTTCCATAAATAATTAAGTATATATCTCCTTCATTCCATTGATGGCGGATCCTGACTTTTGCATCACAAAACTCCAGGTTCTAAAATCTATATACTAGGATTCAGATTCTAGCTCACGCCAACACAACAAATTTCCATCATTTGTTTATATCAATTAGTTTTACCTTTTAGTAGGATGCTTAATTATTTGATGGAGTTTTCTGATGCAACAATATTCATTGATGAAGGAATGTTAATATATAATAGTAAAAACATCTGGCCACGTGGTGTGAATTGGGACATGTCGCATGATTGAGGCTTTCTCTGCGGTGTGTCGTGATGTACGCCACTAGAACGAGACTAGTAGTACTGTACTACCTAGTGTATATATTGTATGAAATTAAAGGGTAATGAATAAATAAATTAATAAATAAGCGTAATGTATAAATAATACAATTGAAAGATTTATACGTGTTCCCCTTTTGTGAAACAACGTTATGTCAGCTTAATTACATCTTTCACGCAGTGTAATAAAATTAGACTTCACAACTTCCACAATAGTTAAACAATTAGGTAGATGCAGAGAGATTAGAGGTTTCCACATTGAAACTTTAATTGTTCAGCCTAAAAGATTGCAATATTCTACTTAAGAGCCCAATGGTACCACATTTTAATTTTTCAGCCTAAAAGATTGCAATATTCTAATTAAAAGCCCAATGGCACTCTCTCCGGATTTTCTCCTCTGCCTCTTCAATAGTGCTGTCATTCACAATGTTGACGTTGAGCATCTCAGGTAGTGTTAAACCCTCCATCAAGCGTGCAATAGTTAGGCAAGTGAGATCAAAAAGAGAACTAATATTCATAGGCCGAGCAGCCTGACAAAGGTTGATGAGAATGGACCGTTCAACTTTGACGAAATCGGCGTCCAACTCCTTGAGGTCGTCATCGCCTCTTCTTCTCGTCAACATGGTTCCTGCAGTAATCAATGATCTTTTCCAAAATCCTGCCCGTAACATTGGGAACGGAGATGGCGTTATCGGCTTCGCGTTCATCTTCAATAATATGTTTGATGTTCTGAAACTCCATCGCCACTAATTTCTCCACCTGGAACTCCTGCCCATCGGAACTCTTCAGCGTAATAATCTTCGCCGACATCGTGCTACTTTCAGCCATTGCAGGGGGTGGGAGAAAATGAGAGTCTAGGGTTACAGGGAAAGCTAAAGAGCGTTTGGTGGCGGAACGCAGCATAACGAAAACTTCAAAACAAGACAGGATATTAGAAATTATATGTGGCAAAAAAAAGGTAGAAACATAGAAAATAACGGAAAAAGGGAAAAAATTGAAGTGTAAATGTGTACCGTGACTTGCGTATCATATGCAACGAAATAGTCCTCCCAAAAGGAAGAATGATACGTGACCGAGTGACGAGCATTCACAATTTTCGCATGTTTGTTGGAATTCAAAGGAGCCAATTGTAGGAATCTAGGTATCCGTTTTAGAGTAATGATCATAAACTTTCATATTAGTTCACCAATTCGTTTAAAGGTTGTGTATTAACAAGAAGGGTAAAACTATCAATTAAGGCATTTAAATAATTTTTGCTTTAGATATTTTATGGACTAAATTGTAAACTGGTGAGTGGTAAACTAGTTGTTAAAGCAACAGGAAAGTATAGCATTACTTTTCATTTTATCTTTTTCTTTTCGAATTTGGAAAGAAATCTCACGGTGGTTCTCAATTCAATGGTGGCCTGCATTTGCATATGATCATGAGGTGTATATATATATATATATATATAGATGAACATTTGCTAGTTAGGTAGTTTCGTTTAGAGTGTAATGAAATTTCGTAAGAGCAATACCAATATATATAATTATGTGAATTGTGAGTAGATGGGCGTTGAGCAAATCTCATGTCATGTGAATGTCATGAAAAAGTAATTGAAAAGATTCCTATTTGGGTTATAAAAAAAAAAAAAGATCTTTATTTTGGACTCCCAAAAGATGACAATCTGTTTGCTACTCTCCCTTTTTAAATATGTATTGCAATGATAGCGAGAAAGACATTAGCTTTCTCTTCGATTTCAAATTATTTCTCAGCTTACGTTTTTTTCATACATTAGCGGCGATAATGATGATTTAGGCATTCGGCCATCTTTAAATAATCAGTGACGGTGGCGACAATGATTTGACGCTATGGCGATAATACTTTGACCATATTGCGACTGCATTAGTGGGATATATGGTAATTTATCAATCAAGAAGTGATAATGGCGACGGTAACAATTTGGCGACATGACCATCCTAGAGTTGCCAATGATGGTGGTGATAACAACGTGATATGACCACTCTTGAATAGCAGGTTATGGCGACAATGATGTGACCATTCCTGAATAGCAGGTAATGACATGATTATTACATGATATGTGGATCACATGATTATTACGGGATATGACATAGAAGAAATATCTCAGCTTTAAAAAAAAAAAAAATTTAGTTGGCAATGGAGTTCGAGACGAAAAATCTGGGAGGGAAGTACTTTCTTGGAATTGAAGTTGTTAGATCTAGGAAGGGTATATCTCTTTCCCAACAAAAATATATCTTGGACTTATAATTGGCTAAAGTAGAAACGTTATGCATATACTCATATTGTTCAGAACCATCAACCTAGAGAAAATACAAATCATGTGGCAACTAATAAAGAAAGATACCAAAAGTTAGCAGAGAAACTTACATCATTTATCTTTCTCCTACTCGACTAGATATTGCATATGCTGCGAGAGTGTTGTAGCAAATTATGCATAATCCGAGAAAGAATCATTTGGTGGTTGTGAATATTTGAAGTCATCCACGGGCAAACGTCTTATATATGTTCACCAATGTAGATAGTTGAATTAAAATTGATGGGTATACAAATGTTGATTGGGCAGGTATATATCACTATTGAGTGCTGAAGCCAAATCTATAGGCTTGCCTAAAGGGTCTTTGTAAACTTTTATGGCGGAAGAAATCTATATATTAATTAAATAAAAAGAGCTGTGATACCTTTGTGCCACAGTTTTTCCATCAAAAAATCTGTTAGTCAGGTCTTTTTAGACATTTGATTTCGTATTGCGGTAACCCGTGTAATATTCTGAATTTTTCAATTTTTTAAATTTTTTTAATTCTCTTTTGCCTTATCCATTCACCATTTTGAAATACGATTCATTATTAAATTTATTAACTAATAGATAATTATCATAATTTAATTATTTAAATTATAGATAAATTTGATTATCTAATTGTTTAACATATCTTGAAATTTGTAATTTATAATTAATAGAAATTAAACACACACACACACATATTGTTATTTTAAATTAATTGAAAATTATAATTGTAATTTTTTCTTAATTTTTTCAGGTATAAATGAATATTAATAAGTACAACTATTTTATATATGACTATATTTATGTATTATTAATTTTTTATATAATCTTCATGCTATCTGATTTTATTGGTTTCGAATAAGAAATATTTTCACAGTACATATAACCGTACTACTAGCAATTATTTCTTATGACGTCATTTATCTAAATTAGTGCAAAAGAATAAAATGACATATATTTGTGTTAACGATAACAATCAAGTTAAAATTTGTTATAAACTATAGTTACTTTAAAATGACAAGAAAAAAATTATATTATTGTTTGGTTGATGTTAAAAATTAATTATTCTTTATTGAATAACATAACCTTATAAAATTTCACTATACTAAAAAAAGAAAAAAAGAAAAGAACTTATAAAATTTCATATTATTTATTTTTTTTAAATAATTTGATAATAAAATTGGTTTTGTTCCTAGTTCCGAAATGAATATCTTTTTTGTACGTAATAATTAGGTAATTTAGGATGTCGAGTATGAGATTTGATGCAATTGAATAGGTACGTAGCATATATCGCCGATCGCGAATGAGGTACGTGGGAATTGTGTGTGAATTGAAGCATATTCTATATGTATATATACACACACGTGCCAAATCAGAAATTGGTTTAGGAAATAAAATGAATGACATGCCCCACCCCAAGTATTTTAGTGGATGTGCGCCGGTAGTAGAACACCTCTGTCAAGGTTATCTCATCAATCATTCAACCCTTACGTTTCTAAAATTTTGGACAAAATCTAGAAATGAACTGTGTCTCCAACCATGGAATTTAAAGGAATTAGATCGGAAGAGCGTTCTAAGTGTCCTCAATTTAGATTTTTATGGAATCTATCAAATCTTGAGATCCTCAACTTGGATTTTAATGGATTCCACGAAAATCCAACGTCCTCAAATATTTCATGGATTCCATGGATTTCTTATATAAATGGATTTAGGTGGAATTACAAACTATATTTATGAAGAAAAAATTCCACACAAATCCCATCTCCCCCCTCGGATTTCAAAATCCATTTTTCCGAAGTACAAAAAAAAAAAAAAAAGATTGTTTATAGCAAAAAAAAAAAAAATCAGAACGTATATTTCTCTCTCCTATATTGTTTATTCGTCTTCTATCTCTCAACTTCTTAACGCAAGTTCCTTCTCCTTTGACATCCTCTTAGGACAACAATTTGATTAGGTAATTTCTTCTCCATTTGTATTTTTGAGTCGATACTAGGTTTTGTGAATAAACACCGTGGGTTCTCATTTTTATTTTTGTGAGTTCAATGATATTTCGTACTGTGGAAATTGCTTATACCCTAGAAATGAAAAGCTTAATTGCCTTCAGAGCATAAGTAGACAAGACAGTAAAACCAAGAAAAATTCACAAAAAATTCTCCTTACTCACTTGAACGATTTTGTATTATTGAATTAAGTAATATAAGCCATTAGTTTATACATGACTTGTGATTAATTGAAAACAGTGTTATTGAATTGATTTCTGCACTACTTGCGAAATTAATTGAAAACAATATATTATCGAATTATTTTAGTAATGATGAGCTTTCGTATATGTCCAAGCAGTATAGGACAAAATTGGTTCTTGTACAATCATATATATGCATTCACATAAATTAACCAATTTTCGTAATATACATCATTTTTTAGGACATCAACAAATTCCATTAAAATCTCTTAAAATCCACACAAATCCATGGTATAGAAATTCCATAGAATTCCATTAGAATCTAATGGATTCTGTGAAATTCTGTTAAAATCCATGGAATCTGTAAATCTTAAAAAATCCTTCAAATTCAATGTTGGGGACACCCCCTTAATTAATCTTTCGCATAAGCACCCAAAAGTATTCAACTTTGAACCCAACGTACAAATGATAGTAATTACATGTTCTAAAACCAATGTACTCTGCGAACAATTTTGTCGTGGCTTGATCTTCAAAATAGCAGTCTCAACCTTAATTGCCCATGATCCAATTAACTTCCACCTAAGAAAATCATTTATAACTTGTTTGATTGCATCTGTTTTCTACAAAAATGTCAAATTCATGAAAAATTTTCCAGAGATGCTGATGTGACCAGTGATAGAGCCAGACGCTATTGGAGGAGTAACCGTGTAGTACACACGGTTAAACCAAATTATATATATATATATATATATATATATTAACAAGGTAATTTTTTTTCCCAATTTGTTGAAGGGAGGGGGGGATGGTCCCTAAGCTCCACCAGTGATGTGACATAATGCTGTCCATTAAATCATTTTCATGACTTATAACAAGCCCAATGAGTAGAAATTTTGAAAACAATTAAGCTTTCTTATTCAAAAATATTTTCTAAAAATCACTTATAACATTTCAAATATGTAATAATCATGTATAAGCGTTTCCCTTATTGTGAAAAAACGTTATGTCAGCTTGCATCTTTCACAAAACCGAAATGGAAGGGCAGTGGTATTCAAGTCACTTTCTTGTTTGCCAAAACTGCTTCTTTTATTTCAGTTTCAAAATGGTATGTAACTCCTAGACGATGGACTGCATCATATAGGTCAAATTTATTACCCAAAAAAAAAAAAAAAACATATGGCATATAGCTTCTAGCATTTTTTCACTTCTTCTTTTAGTCTTTAATGTTCTTGTTCTTCATGGACCTAAATATACTGTCAAGTAAATTTAACATTGCGTCTAGCACGTTAGTGTGATAACAATGATGTGTGCGGATAGATAAACAGTAACATGTAAAAAACTTGAAAAGAAGAAAGTATATTATGGTGAAAAATAAAAAGAAAGCAGAAAGTAAATTGAGGTGTACCGTGAATTGCGAATCATATGTGATCGAGCGCGGAGCATTCGCAAGTCAGGCATATTTGTTTATTTCATTTCATATTTCTTTCATTATTTAACTCAAATGTTTTTAAGATAAATATCCACCACATCTAGTATCCACATTATTGAATTGTTTATATATCGCAATATATTAGAAACACAATATTATCACGATATATAACCAATATACAGGTCCGCGCCTAACATTTTAGGGGGTCCAAGCGAATTTGTTATTAGGGGCCCTCTAATCATATATAATACTAAAATTATATATAACAAATATCATGTATATAAATTTAACTAAAACTATTAAAGAACTTATATATGTAATGAACATCAAATATATATATTTATTTATTTTTGAACTAAAACCATAAAGTCACAATAGAAATTTCAAATTTCTTTGTTCTTTTACCATTAAAAGAAACGAAATTAGTTTCAGACAATAAATGTTTAATTTGAATTTGAATGCCTTAAGTAAATGTGCAAAGAAATTAAGATTTGGGCATTACTAATTTTTTTTTAAAAGAAAATTTAAATGGGCCTTCAGTTCATCTTTCGGAGGCCTTAGACCACGCCTAGAAGGCCTAGCCTTAGGCACGCTACTACCAATATACAATGGAGTGGATGTGAAATGGACAAAATATGGGATGGTTCTGCAACATTGCCAATGTTTTTATAATGGTAAAAGTGGTCCTTGATAATTATTTTAGCTTATCTTAATACTCAACCTTATTTGGACTTTGACTAACTAATCCATTGACCCTTGACTACATCAGCTTTGACCTTGATCCATATTTAGCGACCAAATTTTGGGACTAAAATTTCCAATAACCTAAAAAGAAATTCAGGCACTGGAAGTCTGGAAGCTAGGAATCACTTTCAATATGTAAACCACTTTCAATATCGAGTTTGGCTACTCCAAAATCAACTAGGCTGCGTCACTTACACTACAGTTTTCCAAATAATTGGTTAATTAACCCTCTATACGTGCAAGTAACTAATTTTCATTGGTCTAAAGTGCCGAACTCGGCACATCGAGCTGGAGCAACACAAATTTTATCCTCCATATATATATATATATATATATATGCGTGTGTGTGGCTTCAAAAACATGTAAATAATAATTAAGGGAATTCCTACCATCTCAAAATTCTATGAAATTCAGAAACATAGAAAATTTAATTACAACATAAAAAGCAAAAAAAAAAAAAATTTTTTTTTTCACATACAGAAACCAACAGATCACATCCTATAAAATGCAAAATTTTAAACCCTTCCGAGTGAATCCACACAAAGAAAAAAAGGGGCAAAAATTGAAATAAAAAAAGAAGAAATTAGTAATTTCTCATTTGATGATATCTATCAATTCTAATTAAGGAAGTGCGGAGGGAACCAATCACCTTAAAAATGTGAATTCTTCGGGTTAATTTCCAAGGCAAGTTGGTATAATTAATTGCAGCCCCCTGCATGTAATTCAGAGTTAAAAGAAGGGAAAAACAATAATAATAAATCAAAAGAAAAGGAAGGGATTTTGCAGCAGTTCTTGATTTCAGAAACAAATGAATATATATACCTGTGATTCTTGAAGAATTTGTAGAATTCAGGAAGAAAAGGGCTCATCACCGCTAAAAGCTTCTGCCTTCCGTCAGTTTCAAGTGGTGTGAGACGACCAAGTGATCAGTTTATAGTGATAAAGCTAGATTTTCTGTGCAATGTTATTTATTACATAATATATGGTAATAATTACTACCCGTCTAAAAAAAATTGTACTGTTATTTCTCTTTTCACATCGATTAAGAAAAATTTATTTAATAATATTAAAAAATTAAATTTTAACATCATTTCTCTATTATTTTCTTTTATTTATTAATTATTTCACTTTAATAATTCTTTTTTATAAATATATATATATTAAATAGGAGCATATAAGAGAAATAATTTTTCAACTATTTTTTAAAAAAGAAACTAGACTATATTTTGGGACGAACGAAAAAGGGATCTGGATCATCTTTTTGGGACGGAGGTAGTGCTATATATGTGCGTGATGTCATATTCAGAAAAAATTTCAGGTACTCCAAGCCAATGAGAAACTGACACGTGGTTTCTTGGCCCTAATTTTGAGACTCTTAAACTCATGTGTGATATGTTGATTGATTTAAAGTACTTTATTAGTACATTATTAGCGCATCCACATTGGTAGTACTAAAGTAAGTTGTTAGTGGAGTTGTTAGTTAATAACTCAAAAAACAACTTACATTGATGGTGTTAAAGTAGTTGTTAAAATCATTTAATTTAACAAGTTATTGTTAAAGTTAACAATAAACTTAAAGTGTGATGTTATTTCTTCTTTTTTATTTTAATTAAATTGGGATTGACCTACCCTTTGACTATTGAATTGATATTAAATTTAACATTCTTAATTAAAATCACTAATATGATACAAATTAACAGTTAAATTTAACTTGCTTATTAGGTATCCTTTAACAATTACTAAAAAATTTACTTTTTACTAATGTGAAAAGTTAATTTTAGGATAGTCTTAGAATAGTGAATATTTTCACATTATATTCCATCTCACCAAAATAAATTTGCATTTCTTTTCGTTTGTTTTAGATTACATATATGTCCCTGTATTCTTGACTTCTTGAGAATGTAGTTATTTTTTATTTTTATATATACCCCAACTTAATGTGTATGGTTACCTTAAAAAAATATTTAAGACGGAATAAAGACAATGGTATATAATATATTTTGAAAATTATTGTTGAATTTCATTTTTTGAATATTATTTAGGCTTTCTTAAATTTTGTGAAGATGAGAAGAAGCCTATCCGTTTGGGAGGGAGGTAATAATATTAGTTAAATATATACAACGAAAAAAGTTATTAGATTAGATTAATATTATACAGTAACATATCATCATTATCTCGAAAATTACTAATAAGAATATTCTCAAGTTATTTAGAGCATCTTTCTCTTTGCATTTCAGTTTCCAGTTTCGAGTTTTTAATTTATTTCCAATTTTTTGTTATGAATGTAATTTAACGGAAAAATTGAATTCATTTTCTATGCATTGGGTGTTCCATTTTTTTACATTGAGGGTATCTTTGTCTTTTAGTTAACGCTCTTCCGATCTTTAATGGTCAAACTAACATCAATTGAGGAAAAGGGTAGATAGTGTAAAAAAAAGTTGAAATTGAGGGCGTAATTAGATTTGAAACGATAGGGATGAAAAGTATAAGAACTCAAATGTTAAGAGTAGATAGTGCAAATTAGCTTTTTTTTATTTTTTTTTAAATTGTATATATAAATAGAGAATGATGTTTTGGAGAACCATACATCACGCTCTATTCTAACTTATTATTTATTACAATAGATAAATTTAAGATGGTATAGATTTCAATGCTCTACTTTTAATTTATTTATTTTATTATATTTGAAGTAATTGGAAGAAATAAAAAAATATGTTAAACAAAAATGAGTTCTTGACTGGAGAAACATAAAGAGTCAAAGTTGAGCACATTAAAAAGTGTTGGGGGAAAAAAAAACTCATCCCGTCCCACAAAGTAGTACAGTACACTCTTTCATCTGTCCAAGAAAGATAGTATAATTACTATATTGAGTACATGTCTTTAATTTTTCTATTTTATATGTACCCTTAATTAATGTGCTTGCTATTACTCCACATTAATTAATTATTATACATTGAAAGTATTTTTAAACAATTAATAAGATATAAAAGTATATATATATATGAAAAATACAGGTAAAATTTACTGCTACAACTATATTAATCATTGTTTCTTAATTTGTGGGAAAATAACTATTGAACTATCTTTATAAGATATAAGAGTACATCTAAAGATGCTCTATATTAAAATATGATGCTCCTAAATCTTAAGATTCTTTTATTATACTACCTCTATTCTACAAAGATAGTCAAGAATTTCTTTTTCATCTATCCTAAAATATGTGTCACATTTCTTTTAAAAATATAGTTGAAATATTAATTTTTCTTATATTTATTAAAGTGAAATATTTAATAAAGAAAGTGTATAACATAAAAATGATCTTAAGTTGACTTTTGAAATACTATCAAATGAACTTTTATTAATTCATGTGAAAATAGGAAAATGACTCTCTTTGTGTAATGGAAATAATAGACATTTAGGGAAATGAATTTTTTCTCACTTTTTCCCCCTTTGTTATGTTTTCTATGGAAAAGAAAAATTTTCAGCATTTTCCAAAGGACATACTAATTAATTTCATTTTTCTTGGAAATCAGACTACATCTTAATTTTAAGAATAATTCTAGTTAAACAAAATAAAGGACAAAAAATTAGACAGAATGGACATGTGTCATGTGTGATTAGTGTTGATGTAAAAGTGGTGTGTGATGTATTGAAAAATAAGATTGTGCCATGTGTCAGTTTTGTTAGAATTTTTGTATAAACTTTTGTTCAAATAGCACAACTCTAACTTTAATCAATTCACCCCAATGAAAATGGAATGACCAAAGAGATATTAAAGTGATTGTCTATTTTCTTTAACTAGTGAAACTATAAACCTTTACAGTTTATTCATTCCATTAAGAGTAAAGCTATTCGCAGGTTCTGGTTCAAGTTTTGTTTAAGGCTTTTGGACTTTTTCTGTTGAAAAAGACCGTCTTGTCCTTTACTTGTTTTTCCATGGTTTCCATGGATTTTCTCTGTTTTCATGGCTCTGATACCACCTCGGGGTTGTCCTCGAAAACTCAAAGGCGGAAAAAGAGAGACAATCTCGCAATACTACTTATTACAAGCCAACAACTATCTGTAGGCGTGGTAATGGTATTTTCTGTCATTATATGCTCTAATCATATAATTTACTTCTTCAGTAAGCTGAGTAACTCTTTTTCTTACTATTATTTTAGCAACAAAATCATGTAGTTGAGTTCTCCAAAGTCTCTTAATGAGTTGGATGATTTCCTCAATTTTCTGATCTAGTTGTTCAAGATTCATACGGTAGTATGAGTTAAATAGAGTAGAGTCACAATGGATCTGCTCTATGAGTATTCATGGATTAGGTTGGTTAGCTACAACATGTCGTCTAGCTAGATTATCACCAACTAATTCATTAATCAAGTCTTGGAGACTAAATGAATTAAGCAAATTTTCTTCTATAGTTGCTAAATCTAACTTCTCTGGTTAATTGCTCAATGGATCTGAGATATAACCTTGTAGTTTGATAGTTGCTACTATCTGTTATTGTGAATAAACAAAAGTTTACCTTGTTCATATGCATATTGTTTAGCATGATTAGTAAGTATAAAATACTTGTTTTTTCTTAACAATTTGATAAAGTAGAAATCTAAGGTGCCAAGCCATATAGATGTATATTAAACAACTGGAATTTAGGAAATTATAATTTTATACCTCCTTCTTGTTGTGTGGGATATTTCCCTTGTTCGGTCTACTACAATTCCTGTTGATGCTTCCTTAGATGAATTTCCTGGCAGAGCCTCACAACTGTGTCTCGGTGTCTACTGGCAAATAGTTCCTTTACACGACCTCCTGTCAAAACGGAACAAAGCCAAGACGATGGACAAAGTGTTGATCCGTACACATGAGTAGGATATCGATCCTTAAAAGCAAGTTTTACAGGAAATAGACTTTCATATATGAAGAAGGAATAATGATTATAACTTCCTTATCCTGTTAATTTACATGATAGTTGGGCTGTAGCCCTTGATTTCTATAGGAAAGTTTTAAGCTTTCATTGTTTTGGAAAGCATAAAAAAATCTCTTAGGGAAATCTAGCAGTCGATTTGGAATGCTTTCTTAGTCTGAGTAGTGCTCCTTTTATAGATGGAAGGGGCATCTATTTTACATAATAGAGAGGTCCCTACATCATACTGTTTCAGCAACTCTTATAATGCAGGGGTCCTTGCTTCATTATTTTGTTTGGCAAAAGAGTGTTGACACCACTATTTTTGCCACTTGTTGATGTAATGACGTCATTGCTTTCATCATTCAGAGTCTGAATTATCTCCAGTTTGTTTTGGTGGAGACTCTTTAACTTTTGCTTTTCCTTTATTGCAGTGTTCACATGCATGATCTATGCCAAGCACATTTTTGAGTGAACTGTACATTTGTCCTTTCTCAAGGTCTGGTCCATTCCATTCATCAAGGTAGAATGGCCTTTCAAAGATATCAATTTTCTTTGCATCTTTTTCATTAAGACGGTCTTTGTTTGATGAAGTCATTAAGATAAACTTTGATGAGTGATTTACCTTAATCTTGGAGTTTACATCAATCCCTCTAACTTTGTGCAAGAATGATCTAAATGACTTTACTCTCCATGTCTGTAGAACTTCTCCTGAGATTTGGATGGGTTCTTTGACAATAGGTGTTGCCAAAATTTTGTCTTGTGATGCTATCCCAATTTCAATGAAGTGATAATCTTTGAAAATATTATCTTCATTCCAGAAAAGGATAGTACTAGTTATTGATAAGAAGATTGTTTTTTCTTTGGTCTTAAGAACTTTGGTCTTCCATTTGAGAACTGATTTTATCAGTGGTGAACTTAGTGCCGAAATTTCTTTGGTGTCTTAGCTGAGATAAATGAATTTGATCAATCCATAATTGAATGATTCAGCAACCAGTTCTGGAGCTGCTCCTTGAAAGAATATGAATTTTCCATATTCTTCACAAGTTTCTGCAAAAGGATACTTTGTTGTAGTATCTCCTATTGCTCTAGCTTCTGTTTCGAGGCTAATAAAATTGGAGAATGGTGCTTTGATTACTGAACTTTCTTTTTTAGTAACTTCTTTTTCTTCTGGCTTAAGATTAACCAATCTGCTTGGTATTGGTGCTGGTGTTCTCAAAACTTCTTCATAGCTCCTTCTCAGCCTTTGGTGTGATTTAATCATACTTTGAATCTTTAGTGATTTGATCGTTTGTGATTCACAAGCTCCTCTAGGTTTGAATCCTATTGGGAACAATGTGAATAGTAATGGATCAGTAATTTATTGGACTGGCTTTGGGCTTGTCTGGTGGTCTTTCTCTATCCAGTATTGGTTGTATTCTTTTTGGGCATCGTCATATGTTTTGAAGGACTTGTGCTTGATTTTGGATTCTAACGACACTCCTACAGTGCGAGTTTGGCAGATTTGATCTTTCATGTTTTTGATTTCTCTCTTTTTTGTTTTTTTTTTTTCGTTTTTTTTTATACTTCTCTGTTCATTCAGTCATTTTCATTTACACTTGTGTCCTGGAAGCCCTTGTGTCAGTTCTTGTTCATTAATGATCTTTCTTGACTATTTGGTTTTGCTTTTAATGACGACAAAGGATCTGGTTCAAATTGCAACCACCCAGTAGTGCCAAAGAAGCCAACGTGCAATCACTAGCTCATTTCTGCCCCTCAAGGTCTAAGGTTTAGGAGAATCGCCTGGTTGTCAACTTGGACCTCTTCCCTCAAATGGAACAAAGTAGCTGTAAGAGGGACGATCCTTCCTTTCAGTTTCTGTGGCTTTCCCCTTTGGCTTTCCGTACTTTGTTTTCCTTCTAAATAGTAAGAAGCCTCTTTTGATCTTTAAAATAATAATAATAATAAGGGAAAAAAAAAAGGAAAAGCTATATACTATTTTGTATACAAATATAAGAGAAATTTCCATAAATATCATCTTCATTGGCGGGTCCTGACTTTTGCATCACGAAACTCCAGGTTCTAAAATTTATATTCTAGAAGTTAGATTCTAGCTCATGTACGTAAAACATTTTCAGTACTGCATTCTTCAATTAAAAACAATAAACCTAATTAAGTCAAAAGTAATTTTATTTTATTGTTTGTCTTCACAAGCAGATGGGATATTAGTGCCCTTGATCAGCTACCTCCTTATTTGAAATATTATTGCAAAGTTCTTTTAGATATTGTTTATGTTGAAATTGAGCAAGAATTGGAGAAGGCAGGAAAATCTTACCTTGTTTACTACATGATTGAAGAGGTAATCATTTAAGTTTGGCACCAGTTATAATCAAGTTTGTTTATAAACAAGATTATTTTTTCCTGACAAAAAGCCAAGCATCCTTTATTTTTCTGACATTTTTCAATGGACTGGATTTGACAAAAAGCTAAGCAGCCTTTTTTGCCCTTTTTTTTTGTTGGTTGTACAGTGTCTTTCATTTAGATGTGAAAATTTCCATTCCCCTTTGAATTGCCAACACGGAAAGGCATGCGCCCAAACAATTTCTCCTATTTCAAAGTATGGGCCCCCTAGATTAGCATTCAAAACTTGTCAAACATTGTGGGCCAAAAGGCTGGACACACGGCTATCAAATAATGTCTTCCTTTTTGTCAGACTTGCTTATAAAAAACTTGCTTATAACTGGTGCCAAACGCACCCTAATTAATTAGCAAATAAACTCTTCCATCACAAGGGATATATATATATATATATATATGCATATGTAGCTCACGACGTGTTCTAATTAATCTTAGAATAAACGATTGGCAAGAGCATTTTTCCAAGAGGCGAAATGGGAGTATAGTGGCTATACTCCGACCATGGAGGAATATATGAAGGTGGCAATGCCATCCAGTACTTATATGTGTTTTACTGCAGTTTCATTGGTAAGTATCGCAGATTCGGTAACCAAGGAGGCCTTCGAGTGGATATCGAGTAACCCATTAGCCCTACAGGCTGTGGAAATAATTGGTAGATTAATGAACGACTTGGTA
>CAVNYN010153683.1:2327-45464 GCA_963692815.1 Nyctanthes arbor-tristis
AACATATGTGCAATCAGGGGTAAATCGACAATAATCAGTTTGCTTTTTTCCCCCTTGTGCTGGGTGTTGCAAATCTTTTCCTTTTCGTAATTTTTTTTACTTCAAGACGAGATCAAGAGTAGAAGAAACATGAATAGACAAAAATGAGGGAGTTATCTTTCTATCTACATATTATTTAAGAAAATCCATAAACTCAAAGATCGAAAATGAGAAGACAACAAAATGCAAAAAACATATAACACAAATATCTTAAAGCACTACTTAAGTTTCACTTACTATTCCTTAGAGATCAAAATATTTCGCAAGAATCTTTATTCCAAGCCGGACCCCCCCCCCCCCAAAAAAAAAGGATCTGCATAGCATAGCCCAAAATTAAGTCAAGGGGGGAGACCAAGAATTTGATATGTTGCCCATGATTCGTGCAGCCGTATTTAAATTGTCATTGTGATTTGGAAATTGAAAGGTGAATTATGAAGTACGAACATGATCAATTCAATTGGTAAAAACCAATTTTGATGGTACCAACAAATTCTTGGAGTTCCATTTGGAGTTTACCCACCCACCTCGGGCTCTGCCCTGCGTGTGATTACTTAAGTCTCTATCTTTTTCTTTTAAAAGAACTTTCCGCTTCAAGTATCTCAAACTATAAAAAAGAACAAGTAAAAGTTGACAAGACATACCTTCACAGAAGGTGTAAGTAACCGATAGGCTGACGCTAGGGAGTTCGCAGGTCGATGAGATTCCTCTGAAGCCTCTTCATTTCCATCACATTCTTGATCATCCTCCTGATCCTGTTCATTCTTGGCGGGTGTCAAAAGCAATGGCTGTGCAAGCCCCTTCTCAAGGTTATCATTTTCTACTGTCATCCACAAACATGACATAAAAATAAATTTGATTTTATATATTGCAATAAAGATCAACATTCATAATGAATCCTAAATACTTCAGGACCAATGCCCAATGGTACAAGTAATCTTGATAAGATTCATGATGCTTGTGCGTTTTTAAATCAAAGTGAAAGCGATACATACAATCTTTGAAAAAACATATCAACTCCATGTATCTGCAGAGAGTACTAACGCAAGCATCAACAACAAATCACTTAATGAGAGATCAACACACAGGCAAGCGGGCAACAATGATAGTTTTCACAGTAAAAAAAATTCTGATAGTTATTAGCAAAAATGTTATATACAATTAGAGAAGGTTCATTAGGTCATATATCATCCTCACAACGATTTTGCCCTGAACACAGATATTATTTCGTCATGTATGTGTATGACTGGGTTTTACATTGACTATAACTGCATTATCAAATAAATTTTTCTAGAGCTCCAGCTTGCGGCACATGGATCCACCAATTACAATAATGATCTATGATTCATCTTAATAAAAATTTGAAATTGGAAAAGTAAGAAACATAAACAGCAGGATAAGGTAAAAATACCGGTATTAGGTTCCTGTTGAATGTTGTTAACTTCAGCCTCATGCGCAGGTTCTCTGAATGAAATCCACAACCATACTAAATAGATCAACCATGCCAGGGACATTACCCAGCCTGGCAAAGTCTCTTGATTAAATGTGATCTTGTAAATCTTGAATTTAGTCTGAAGTAGCCCAGCAAGTGCAGGACCACATGCCATTCCGAGAGCACTAGCACTAACAAAACCTGCTGAAGCCTGCATGCGGATTTTAATTGGTACACAATCGCTGATATAACGCCTGTTAACTGCTCTGGCAGAACCCAAACTGCAAGGGCATAAAAATTGGAACACACATGGTCAGAGCATATCCTAGTGCAATCATATTCTCTCAAGACAAGGAACTGCCTCTGGCATGCATGTAGATAGATACACGTGCATGCATAGCTAAGTAAGTGATGATGCCTATAGACCTACACTATTCAAGCTTCTTGATATAATGAACTTCATCACTCTAAAATGATTTTAATTTGGTTGTCCTTAACAAGTAAAGCTGAGAATACCCAACAACTAGTATAGTTGAAAATAGTATTATTGCATTGGTTCTTCTAAATATTACAAGGGTGTCTGTTTCCCCCAATTTACAAATTTTGCATATAATGTATAATCTCAATCAATTTAAAGCTCATTCTTTGTCAAACCACTACTACCTTCAACTACGACTCAGTCTCAACACCATATTTCAAGGGACCCGTGAAGCCTCCACCATCCATTCTATAAGCAATAAACTTATAAGTTTATAATGGGAAAGACACACTCATCTGCAAGTCGGTAACTAGTAAAATGACAAAGAATGGAGCTTTAGCCTTCACCTAAATCATGATTTTAAGACTGAAATTTAGCGTTCCTTATGTTGGCCCTGAGTTCTTTCTTAAATTACAATTTTTTTTTTTTTTTGGGGCGAAAGTTCTTAAATTACTTTTTGTTAAGCAGACTATGGATTCCCACATGATTTTAAGTTTGATCCAAAAGTCATCTTCTTTTATACAAGGAAATTTGACTCTTCCAACCAAGCTTTAACTGTCTAAATAATAAAAACACACTTTTCAGTCATATGATTACAATTAGAGGCAACAAGTTGAAAGCACGAGTTAACACAGACAGGTCAACTTATTCCAACTAGATCTTTCTGCAGTAACTACAGAAGCACTGAGAGGCAATATGATAAATATGTCAAAAGTTTTTCATCCAAAAATTCTTTATTAAGAAGAGGAAAATGCCATGCATGTCTGATCAGACAAGAAAATGCACTTTATCAACTACATATAGGTAAGGAGGGAGAGAGAGTTACCTACCCACAGAACAGTCGACCAATCAAAAGGATTGATATTGAGTGGAGATCATACGCCATTGCGTACATGGTATTGCCCACAAAAAGAACAATACTGCTAAATACTAGAGGTCTGAAGTATGACTTATTGGACCAAGCACTGAAATACACAGAAGAGAATATCTGTGCAACAGCCATGGCCCCAATTACAATACCACAAACTGTTGCAGCTGCTCCCAGGCTCATTGAATAATCATCCGCAGTCGGAACAATAATATATGTGTTAACCATGTAGAGAAATGTGTTAGCCAAATTCAAAAGAAGGGACATAAAATGGTATCGTTGGTCATCAACATGTTCCTCAGCAATTGTAGGTAACTCTTCTTGCATAATAAATGCATGCTGTCCCAGAAAGTGAAGGAAGTTTGTCGAATGGGTTAATCTGTCAACAGCTGATTTTATCGAGTCAACAACAGGATCCTGCAGGTCATTTTGATAATAAATAAGCATATATAGGAAGGCTTAAATTTAATTTTATCAAAAGAAAAACAACATAAGCTGGCTTTAAAGATGCATATAAGGTGGAGAAAAGCCAAATAAATGTTATACATGTAAAATACCTGTAAGGGAAGAGAGGGTTGGTCATAAATGGACAAGTAGCTTCCCCTTCGGTCCTGGAGATCAGCAAGATTGCGAGATATTGCTCCAACAACAGCTCCTAATCCCTGCAAGCACCACTCTCATAAATTATTATCTTTTTCTTTTTTGGTAGCTGGACTCATTGACAAGCTTGACGACGTGAATATTTCATGGTGCTGAGACATGCATTCATGGCTGTGATATATCTGAATTCATACATCATAATAAGGACAAGAAACAGTGAATGGAAGGGGAATATGTCCCCATTTAAGCATATTACCACGTGTTTGAATACTTGCTGGAGCTGAGAATAAGGATGATTAGCACGAGTTTTAACATAGTAATCAGTGAATCTGTACCCAAATCGCTTATCAAACTTCTTAAGGATCTTTCGCAGACCAATGGCATTCATTTCAACAAAATTGAGAAGCTTTAAAAGGTCAAGTCCAATGGCTCTATAAGCTTCTCGGAGCTCGGGCATCTTCGATATATCAGGATGTTCGTGAAGAAGATCTCGTTGTTCATTAAGCTGAGCTATTCTACTTGCTAGTAGACCTTGTTGTTCCAAGATAAAAAGGACTACTTTTTCAATCTGCAATAGTGACAAAAATACTTAGTTTCAGAATACAGGCAAGAACGAAGGTGGTTTAACCCCCGGTTCAATTATAAATTCATAATTTTCATAGACATGTGACAAACCTGATTATCCAGCATTCTGGAGAAATCCTTGAGACAATGTCGCCGATCTAGTGCTCTTGATTCAATTTGATTAGCGTACTGCTTCACTTTTTTCTTCATTAGCTTGTAGTTCAAGTAGTATCTAAATAACACCAAATGTTCCTGGTCATAATTCCTATGATGATAACATAGGCACAAGACATCATGAACTTCCTAATATGGTTTTCTAAATAACTTCTCATGTGATTCCAAACTTGTTCAGGTATTGTGTGTAAATCTTATTCCTCACTCATAGATTAGTTTTCACCTTGTACTTCGGCAACCATGTACAGCAGTAACACTGTCATAACTTAAGTAATTTCCACTATCCCCAGCTAACAAGCATATCAATCTATATTTACATGCATATATAGATATATTCCCATTTTGCCATTCTTATTTTAGAGTGTTCAACTGTAACAAATCCCAACTCCTTTTTTGCGCTGGGAATATGTTGCCACGAGAGAGAAATATCAAAAACATAATACAGATTGAGTAATTGATAGTAAATCAGGCATACCCTTGCCATTCTTGAATTTGCCTTTCCTTCAACTTGTTCCCAAAAGCAACCATCTTAATCTGCAGTAAATAAATACAAGATCAGAATGGAAAAGATTATAATGCAAGCTTAATATCAACTGTAACATCAAATATATAGTCATGATATAATCTCTGAATATTAGAATACATATCGTAACATTATTTGTAGAGTAATTCTAGGGAGACATTTTTACCTGACATGAATAAGTGACATGTTTGAGTTGGCCATTTTGGATCGGTTGTATATATGCAAGTAATGGATTCCATGGCCCACAGACATCCAATACATGATGGCCAACTAAGCATGTCACCTATTCATGTCTGATAAAAATATCCCCTATAATTATTGTTATTTGTATGTTAGAAGCTGGGTACCTTATCCATATTCAGTGGGGAGATAAATGACAGTTAAAGATGCCTCTTTAAATTAGTTATACTCAAATGGGAAAGTAAGGTATATTTTGGAGTGCAACAAGCCTTCTATTGAATTTCCACTTGTATGAACTCTTTTTATTTGCCCATTTTGCACCAGCACAATCAATAGTTGCACCTCATTTATTATGTGCTTGGCATGGCATGCCATACCATTGTTATCCAACATTAAGCCCATGTTATAGTTATATCTATTTCAAAATAGAATTAATTTTATGCACATATTTTGCAGAACCCCGGAGTACTAACAATTCTCTACCACTCATTTCACCCCATTCTATTTCTATCTAAAACAGAAATAGAAGACTAGCATGGCTAAACAAGTCAGTAGACAGATGCAAACAGTATATACAAATTTCTGATAACCAAACCATTGCATCTATACAGATTTTATGCACATTAAATCGGCAATTTTTAAGCACTTACTCCAGAAAATTATCCCATTTAAAGAGGAAATTAACTTGCTATGTTCCTTGTTTAAGCAAGAAGTCAACTTCATAGAACTGACTGTAAATCTGGTGACTTCATGTTAACACCCTTTTCATAAGGCAAGAAGCCAAGTCCAAGAAATCGATAAATCTTTCTCTTCACTAATTAAAATTTTTTACTCTAGCAGTTTTGAAATAAAGTAATAAGTAATTGAAAGGATCTAACTAATTGTAAAGAGTTTCACTACTTTAAAGTCCCAACAAAATTACAGTTGGACTACTTGTCATCATACCAGCTATGCCTACCGGTACCAGTGCCAACACATTGTGAAAAAACCAATTCAATCTTACAAAAGTGCTATCCTTAGAAAAGATCATGCTTGGATTTGTATATGGCTAGTAAAAAAAGTGCTACCTTTTTGTTTATTTTTGGAAAACATAATTTCACTGATTAGAAGAATTATTATGTTATATGTAGTATTCTAAAACTCACAATAAACCTTTTCAGCTTACCCAACCATACTCAAAACTTAGTTTTCGACCAACCAAATTACCTGGGGGCCAAAAAAAAAAGAAAAGCAAGAAAAAAAAGAATTTATGCAGGAACCAGGATACATATAAAAATGGATGCACTGAGCACACAAGTAGACATGCATATGTACGCAAGCACAGATATACATACACGAATATGTAAACATGCATAGACAAAAGGCAGAATTCCAGTATCTTCTCAAAACAAAAGACTTGCCTAAAATTGTTGACGCCTCAACAAATAGCAAGGACAGCTACTTGATTGTAGCAGGAGGGCTCAAAATCAATAAAGCAACTTTCTTTAAAAAGAAAGAATCCCAAATCTTTAAGGAAGTAACCTCCACTATCAGGCCCAAAAACTTTAATACACCGACATTCCAGTGGCGGCGAGTTGTGCGCATTTATGTTAGCATATGGGATCAGGACTCAGGAGGGGAATGGGAATAATAATCAGAATGGTTCGCGAAGAGCCTAAGCATTACTTTATTTATTTATTTATTTATTTATGTTAGCATATGGGATCCGGACTCAGTAGTATCATACGATTATTATGCACACTAATCACGAAGATTATGCTTCGGGACTTGGTTAGCTATTTTTTTCATTGATTTTTTCCATTTTTTAATTGTTTCCAATCAGTTTCCCTTTTTTTTAAAAAAACAAACCAACTAGTTTCACATTTCTCAAAGATTATCTTTTCTATCTTTATTATGTTAAAAAAAAAAATTGTTATTGTTATTATTATTATCTTTATTAAGAGAGATGGGGTTTTCAAAGTAGCATTACTCTTATTATTAGTTTTTTTAAATATATTTTTCGACCGACTAACAATGCACTTTTTTACTATTTGTCAAGAAATTCACTCCTTGACTATGTTATATTAGAGGTGCTCATATGTTGCATATGTATTCTTTTACCATGTGCACTTTTGCACCTTCCATTCATGGTACGAAAGTTGCTGTAAAATTGTCCTTTACCAATGGTCAAAAGATATTTTTGTAATATTGTTACACTAAAAATACTTTTAGTATTACATTATATATCACATTTCGACTAGCAATGTACATAGACAAGAATTTGAGAATGCTCGTGTTAATTACATAGATTATCCCATTAGGTCATGGAAGTCAATACCGTCCTTCTATTAACATACTGGCGTGTTAATATGCCAACTAATTGGAATAGACAAATATGAGAGGAACTTCAATTTGGTTATGCAGAGTCAAGTATTGTCTTATAGATTTAATAACTGACACCCTACTAATATATTATATGCATATATATATATATATTTGAATCTGTATAGTAGCATTTTTTTCATACTATAATTTGCATATTATGCATCATTAACACGTAGGTCTCTAAAGTATTTATAATAAATTATTATTATATTATATTTTAGTATTGGTAAGATTTAGGCAATTGATACTGTCGCACAAGGGTCCATATCTTTGTGTTATTGCCACGTGCTGAACATACTTTACCTTAAATAAAATATATATTATATTATATGTGTGTGTTATATATATATATAATATGATATACCATTTAGAGAGAGACAGATATACTAGTAATAATTTCGGATGAGGAGGGGTCACACGCTGAGCACATCATGCTGGCATAATGGTCCTTTTCAACTTTCTTATTACATATTAGTCACTAACGAAAGATTTGTGTCTTGTTCTAATTTTATTTTGTTGGCATATTTTCAATAACTTTCAAGAAGATTTAATCCCAATTGAACATGAATAAAAATATAGTTAAAAACACATTTACACTAACGTCTACACACCACGTGATTGCGTGTCTCCACTTAACGTTATATATATAGTGTAGTCATATAAAAATATTGGGTGGGATAACGATACTCATATGAATATTAAAAGGTTATTATTGTATGCATTTATGCTCTAACAGTCTTGAAGCTTATTTTGTCATGAGATAAAAAAAGGACATGTCGATCATGCCTCCAGCTAAAAGGACGAATTTTCGAGCTGTATTAAACCCAAACCTTAACAGTTTTTTTGAAGTATAAATAATAGTTTTGCTTTTAAAATTACAAGAACGATAGTGTGTTTAAGTGATCGAGTAGTTTTTTAAAATTCTCATGGACATGATATTGTTATTTACCTACAAGTTACAATGGCTTCTGCTAAACATTTAAATGTGATAATCTTCTCAACTTATCTAATTAATACTTTGTGTACTTATATGATTATTATGAAGAATTTTATTTTGCTTATATACATATATGTTATTATACATGCGCGTATATGTGTCAAATATCTAAGCTACAAACACTTCATACTTATAGCCTAGATGTGTGTCATGTGTTACACGCATACATAATAACATACATGCGTAAGTAAAATAAAATTCTTGATTCTACCTTATTTGTCTGGTCTATATATTTTAATATTTGTATGTTTATTATTAATGATGTCATTCATGTAAATAAAGTTGGGCGAAAAAAACCTTGTTTTTAATTTATAAAAAGTTCGTCTCAAGCTATACAATTCTCATCAGTTGTGGCAATATCGTTGGTCTTAATTTATATAAGTCAAACTATTAATCAGTCGCTAATAAAAGATTTGGTCACGTTTTATTTTGCTTTGTATCTTTCAATAATATTCAAGATGATTTAGACCCGAACGGACATGAATGAAAAGATAAGGTCAACTATGCTCTGGCAAGTCTTTTCAGAAATCAAATTATTAATCATCACCAATTATTTTAGCCCGAATGTTGAAGTTGACATCCACAAATACAATAATCCTAATTTCACGACTTCACATAGGTATTTGTTAATAAAATATAATCCTAAACATTTTTCAACCTAACTTCATTAATACAAAACCAAATAAAAATAGAAATAAATTCATGATACCTTATTCACATTCTAATTTTATTTCAAAATTAAAGATAAAAAATATCTATGTGCTTGTTTGACCAATTTCCAGTACGTTTTGAAATTGTTCATAATACTACCAAAAATTAAAAAAAAAATGAAATAAAAGGATTTTCTCCTTTGGGCTTCTTTTCTTTTCTTTTCTTTCTTCTTCCTTTGGGGGTTGGAGAAAAAATAAATAAATAAATAAACAAACAAACGAATAAATAAATAAATAAAAGATAAATAAATAAATAAATAAATAAAAATAAAACAATAAGTGATAGGCTGATAGCTTCAAAAGTGAAGAAGATAAAAATAACTTATGTATACCAAAAATATGTCTTTTCACACAGTCTACTGTAAATCTAGGGATTTCCTCCCACTCATAAAAAGAAAGGCTCTCCTCTTAAACATTGGAGGAGATAGCCTACTCAAGTTAATCAGACTCATAAAAACTTTGGAAAGCGCTGAGAACTTTTGCAAATAACAATCCCTTATCGCGCATTTAAGCAGTACAACAAAATGGCTATTGCACATACACAGTATACTCAGGCACAGGGGGCATATTCCTGGATGACAGCTGCCAATTTATTCCGGTCTTCCTCAGTCTTGGTTTTCATCAAGAACGTCCGAGCAACAGCTGTGTCGTTATCACCATCCCCCTGCAAAACCCATGTCAACTCATTCCTCAGAAAGCGACAAAGTAGATAAAAAAGTGTCCTGGAAAAAGCTACAGAGATGCCCCCACCACTTTAGATTGCCTCCCGGCAAAGCTTTATATTCTACTTATAAGTAAATTGGTTTCAGAAAAAAGATATTTCCTTTTTTGTGGAGAAAGTTGGAAATGATTGAGAGTTATTCTGGTGATGGTAAAGTTAGCTCACAATAGCTATGTCCTTTATTTATTTATTTACAATAGCTGAAAGTGTGAAACGACAACATAAACGTGTTCGAGAATAAAGGTTACTCAATGTTAGCTTTAATTGTTTAATTTTAAGCTTAACCAAACATACACTTTCTTCTAGAAACAAGCAGAAGAACTTAATGTTAATATTTCAATAAAAATGGAAATCTCGACAGACGGGGATGACATGCAAGATATATTCACCACAGCGGCTAGAAAAATGATAATTGATATTTCATATTAAAGAAATAAAAGAACGAAGGACAAAACAGAGATCTAACCGAAGTATGAAATATTGCTACAACTGCATTCTTTTGCATGTTCGTTGTCTTGATGCCTGGATATAACAATGCATTGAGCAACACTTTTCCGACCTGCAACACATGAACAACACGTGCAACAATTATTAAGAAAAACCAAACAATTACTAGTTATCACTTTCGCAGTTCCTTAATATGCATAAAATAAAATGTGCAAGAAAATCCTCCACAGAAAGATTCACTTCCACAAAGAATAATATCCAGTTAAACTACCACTCACTACAAAGAAACACAACCAGGATAACAAAGACAAGCAAATACATCCATTAGTACATAATGAGACCCGTATTCAAGTTGAAAGGACCAGATAACATCAGAAGGTGACATACATCATTTCGTATAACAATGGTTGGTTTAGATTCTTTGGTTCCCTTGCTCATGCCTTCCTTACATTTGATACAAAGTTGACCCATGCCTCTGTCTTTCCATGCATCCTTGTCTGCTGGATCACTGGACTGAACATATGGAAAAAGTAAGTATGAGATAAACATTCCAAAAGCACGTAAACAATGAAACAAGTTGGACGTCAAAAGACACCGATCAATTACAAAAATCTAGTTGCACTAATCATTATTAATTTTGAAGTAGCAAATGCACCATCTGCTGTGGAAAGCACTGAAGATTGCATACAGAAAAGCCAGAAAATTACAAATCAGAGATGCCATCCTAATTAGCGAGAAACTTGAGGTGTTTGATTCCCATTATTTTGGCCCATTACAATGGGCAAATTATAACGAGTGTGGAAAGTCAGTGCGTCTGACGAGATGTGTAATTGACCAGCTGTAATTGAATAGTTGTCAAATAAATGCTTAGGTCACACTGATACAGGAAACATCAACGAGAGTAAAATGCTCTATTAATGTGTTATCCTCACAATATCTGTTCCTATAGATTGGATCTTGCAATACAATAAAAGCCTTGTACAATAAACATAAACCTGGTTTTAGTAGAACGAGATTTTTTGCTGTTAGCAATCGCTAACAAATTGTTAAGATGCATTGCAATATCCTCACCACTGATAGCACACAAGTCATTTCACTATTCCACATCGACGAGCATGAAGACAGGATTGGATATTTTTGTGCCTAAGCATGCATGAGTTTAATTAAGACGTATTAAACCAACTGCAAGGTCTACAGCACGCTCATGCACCATATTACTTCTGATGTCCAGAGATTGCAACCTAAAGTATGTGGAATCAGAATGAACGGATGGAATGTCTATTTTGTCAGATTGATAATTACCTTTACATAAAGTTTGCATTTGACCTCATGTACTACATTAATTCCCTTTTCTTCAGTCTTCTTCACAGAAGGGCTGCTCGGCTGCTCAAGTTCATCTCCTACATTGTAAAATATTAACCAAAGAATAGTAAATACAGAACTTGGATTAAAAGCAATGAAATGTGATCATTACATTCAAATGCATAAACAGCATGATAGTTGCTTAAGAAACAACCAATCGCAATTTATTACTGAGAAACAGGAAACATGACAGTGCAGAAAACATATACTGGAACTGTTCTGGAGCCAAATCAATGTGTTACAGTCAGTCACATGCTCTCCAGGTAATGTCTTCCTACTGAAAGTTCATTTATTTTTTAACTGAGGAACTTCATACGTTGCAATTCTACTTCAAACAAACAGTTACATTGTTTAACATGATAAAATCACATTGTTTAACGTGATAAAATCACAAACAGAATATTAATGAGTTCTAGGCCGCAATCTCCAAAATTCCTTTCAGAAACCAGTAATAAGGAAAAATATGCCACTAATTATAAGACATGGAAAGATAAAGGTAAAGATTAAATGTCACCAAATAAAAATCCTGCACATTCAGGACGATTGAAATGATTCTGAACCCACAACCCAAGCATTTCTCTATAAGGAAGGAGCATGGCACCGCATTAAGGGTCCGAATGGTTTTGATTTTCTGAAAATCAATTATCACTCAAACTTATATTCAACCACACATTCACTCATTAAAATAATCATGCATGTAGATTCGTAACATTTCCTTTTCACCCACACATTCTCCCAAAAAATCACTTTTTACAAAATCAATTCCCAAAAAATAAAAAACCATATGGGCCCTAAGAGAGGTATATCCCAATTGGAGGAATTTCAGGCAGCCTAGCTACATTCTCACAAGGCAAACTCCATAGGCACAAATTTTTCCGCTAGCAATTTCGAGTACATGGTTACCAAAATATCAAATTAGTATCTTAGGCTACTAATATATGATGATTCATTGAAATGATAATTTCAAGATTATATGTTGCAACAAACTGTTCCAGCAAGAATGATATGTTTCATCATCAATTTAATAAAGAACTTCTGCTTACCAGCATCTCCATCATTGGCCGTATCATGGTTCGAAGGAAGTGAAATTTGATTTCCGGGGAGTGCAGTTGGATTCCTGGGGATTGAAGGTTGATTTCCTGGACAAATGAAAATATCAAAAACAAAAAATTCATCATCATGGAAGCATCCATTAGTTCACTATTCATTAACCAATAAGCTGGTATGAGCACCAGATGAAGAATACTTGAGTACATTTATAAACTCAAACTACCTTCCACAACTAAAGGCCAAAAGTAAAATTAATAAATAAATTGCAGCGAAAGTATAACATCAAAAAATCTAGTAATGTTTTGCCATTAGGCCCGTTGAAATTTGCCGACTTCTGTATCATCCCGCTATCACCATCCCTTCCACCCAGTTTTGAGAACAAATGCAGTATTATAGTTATATAGAGATTAACTATATCGCTCACTGTAGAATATATGGATACAAAACAATATACATATATAAACTATATAAACAAATCTGCCTTCTAAACTTCTCGCAAACAAGGCAGTTGGGAAGTTAAAAGAATTGAATTTCTTAAAGAGTTTGTCCAGTATAATACCTCCAAAAGTGAAAGGCTTGTTATTGCTGAAGAGAAGTCCTGAGCTCCATGAAGTTCCGAAGTTCGTTGAAGATGCCAGTGAAAATACAGGTTTGTCTGAGAACAACTTATTGTTGTTTTCCTTATTTTCAATTTCAAAACCAGGTTTCCTTTTAGCATCATTGGATCCCAGCTCAGGCAAACTATCTCCTTTCCCAGAATTTGCTTTCAGCCAGTTGACTACGTCACTAAATTTTTCCTGCAATAAGGGGAGAAAAACAGAAAAACTATTACCTAAAATCTGTTTCAAAGAAAAGACAAATTTAAGTTTCTTCACACAAAATACAATTTCTCTTCCAACCAAGTAGAAATATGAGAAGTAATGAACAATAGATGGTTGCATAATCCTCCCCCACCCCCCAAAAAGAAAAGTCTGCAAAAGAATAATATATCCTAATTCATAAATGATGTTTTAAGAAAATTAAGGCATAAAACAGAAGTTCACTCTATTTAGGAATACCATGGACATGCCAGACCAACAGATTTGGGAACCAAAGGAGATTTCTGAACTTATTTTGTGGAATATCACATTATGTTTGTGATTATAACAAGTTGCATACTATAGGGGAAAACAATCATCCCAAATTATTTGTATTGGGGTTGGTTAAAAAGGATATTCATTAAGATTAAGAAAGAAACTAGACAAAGTAGTTCTTTTATGTAAGAAGGGCTTACTCATCCTACTTTCCAAAAAGACACTAATGAATCAAAACATGAATTCGGCTAGTCTGGGTTTCTCATAACATATTCATTTATCAATGCATACTGCATGCATATTGCAGCTCGAGTGTATTTATAATCTTTTTGCAAGTCAATGATAGGCGTTAGTTGAATATAAGTCAAAAGTATGTTTGAAATCACATCTCCAAATTTGCTGTGCCTTTATTTGATTAACATTCAAACTTAAAGACTGGGAATTACCAAAAAGCAACTAATTAAAGCATTAAAACAAATAAAGATAAGTTGCATCCTAAAAGATGCTTTTCCTAAGTTAAATGCTGTTGAAGTTTAAATCTTCAAGTGTTAGAAAGCATCCAGAGATACATTTAACAGAAACTGAAGTATTACCAAAATGTTTTTAGCATGGTTTAGATAATCCTGTGCACCATCATCCCAAAGCTCATCTGGATGGTCTCTCAACTGAGCTTGGACCCAGCTGCTCAAATTAAAACAATCTCTAAGGAATGGGCATCAAGAGACATTAAATTTAAGAAATTCAAAATTTTACAGCAGATCAATAAAATAGCAGGGCTGAGGCCTGAGGGACAATTTAAGAGCGTCCTTGTTGAACCAATGGAACAAGAATAACTGTCACCACCACCACCGAAGAGCACTTATCACATTTTGCAAAGGAAAATATATACAAATCTAAAAAGCTAGCATTTAGTATCTTCTTCTGCTATTAACAAATAGGTTTCAGTCAAAACAGAATAAAGTAACAATTAATTGTCAACAGTTGACATATGGTAAAAATGCTGCAAGAGCATTTAAATATCACTGGTGGGGACAGTCTCAGAACTAGTGGATGCAAAAACACTGCTTTTCACTTCTTACCGGAAAAGCTTGAGTCTTGCTAATTTACTTCGTGAGACTTCAAAGTTCACAAAACAAAGAACCGCAAGCCAAGTAGGCTAAGCCTAAAAAGATTACTTATAAGATATTTCCTTTCAAGCAAATAATAAATTACAAAAGAAATAAATTCTTCTTTTGAGATCAAATTACTTCTACTTAATATTAACTTTAACTATTCTCTGTGCATAGAACGAACATGCTATAATACAGGGCTGACTTCACTACTTACAACTCGTACAAAGTTCGCTCCTTTTTCACATTGCTAGCAATGAAGCACAAAAAAATTGATAAAAATAAAAGAAAAAGAAAAAAAGCTATGGACCTTGCAAATTGGGTATTAAGAGCTCTCACATGCTGTCTTGATGATTCAGCCCTCTGCATATCCAACGGTGCCTGCTGCTTTTGCTGAACCGATGGTTCAGGCCTCTGGGCATCAAACGGCGACCCCATTGTTACTCTCTTGCTCTGCATCTGCATCAAAACCTCAATAAAAATTAATGAAACAGCTTAGTAAGAAGAATAAAATAAAATCCGCTAAATAAATGCACCATTACAGAAGCACTCACCAAAGAGTCGTTGGAATTGAAGATAGGAGTGGAATCCGAAGAAGCAAAACGTTTTGTTCCTCTCATCATCACCTATATGTTGTATGGTTCAAATTTTTACACTTATTTGCAGAAAGAGATTGATAATTCCTGTTTTTTTTAATTTGAAATTTTAGGGTTTTTCGACGAGAAGAACGGAAGAAGCCGAAGGGGAACAATTTCTCTTTTTTATTTTTTATTTAAATTTCCAATTTCCGGAATTATTGATTATTTTATTTTCTTTTAGTATATTTTTGAGATAGTGGGAAGGCAGAGTTGTATTTAGCCGTTAGATCAGGTGCATTAAAGTTTGATTTCAGCCATTGGATTGATTTGGGGATAAATTATTACTTGGGCCACGTGGTACATGTGACACTGAGGTTTTTGGGCCCTTGTTTGGGCCTTAATGTCCTATCCTATATATGGGCTATACAGCTATTTGGACCCTATTTAGGCTTTTGAGGCTCCCACTTTTTGGGCTTTAGTTTTCTTTCTTGCTATTGCTGCGGGAAGTGAAATATTAAGTTCTTGTTTGATTGTCATTAAAAGAATCAAATTATAATGAGTTGAAAAAGTGATGAATGTTTAATTGAAATTTGAAATAGAATAGATATTAAACTAGTGATCAAATTATAGGTAAAATTATAATGTAAAAAGATAATAAGAATCAACCAAGCTCTACTCTATTATATATTATTCCTGCCCTTCTACAAATCGATAGGCATAACATATATTTTGCAAATAAGGGGCATGTGGTTTTTTCTGCAAATATAAGTACATTTAACGCTGAAGTATTTTCACTTAAAAGAAAAAAAGGTATGTTTTACGCATCCCGTAAATAACTATTTTTATAATTTGAATCAATTTTAATCACATAACTATTAGCATTAACTAAATTCACAGGTCATGTTAAGGCGTCAAACATCTGGCGCCAAACACTCACGTGTCGTGCAAAGACATGTGGTTTCTTCTACGTAGTGTGTGTCTTTGCACGACACCAGACATATGATGCTTTCATTTCTACTATATATTCACGACACAATTTTTTCTAAGTTAAGTCACTATTATTATAATCATTAATATTTGGTCTATGTTGTAAATTCTCTCTACTCTTATTCTCCACAATCTTCTCGTCAACTCTTCATTAAATAATAATGGCTTCTTCAAAACTCTATGAGAGCTTGTTCTTTGGAGTTTTATGTTTTGGATATTTAGATTTATAGAAAAATATGTGGTGAGATTGTAAAGAAAGATTATTGGGATGTGTGAAAATTTATTTTTTGGTAGAGATACATGGTTGGAAGATCATAGGAACGTAAGTTGAAGAATATATAACAAGTATGAGAGTTTAACTGTTTAAGATTATAGTGCTCTTAATTCAAACTAATAGGATATTCGGATATTGGCAGCTCTTGTGATCAAGTGTTTAATGGAAAACTTAAAATTAAGACATATGAAGAAAAATTCAGAGAGAAATTTGTGACAGTGAACAAATATTAAGGACTGTTTATGCAAATATTAAAAAAGAAAAGTGAGTTGAATATAATAAAATCACATTACTTCATTTTCTTCACAATTTTGGCGATGTATATAAATAAATAAATATATATATATATACACACACACCATTCCTACTCTCGTACATTGGGGAAATGATATAAGCTCAAACATTTGGCGTTATAAATGGTGATGGCGATACGCATGCATCTGAATACGCTACATCAATCTTACATCTTAATGTCATAACATGGTCTATTGTCAACTGTATGGCGTACATGAGTGCATACATATGGTATCATTTATGTTGTCAAACGTTTTATTTTATATTATTATTTTCCCTCCTAGTGTCATTACTTGATTGACATGGAGTAGCATAGGGGCCGGGTCAAGAGGCAATAGTGCGTTGGCCTTTTTAAATATATAGGTGGTTATATTGAAATCAATTTTCTTTTAATCGGGTTTCAAAAAACAATATTATTCTAATCACACTTGCATTAGATGACTTCACTTTTACTAAATATATATTGTAGCTATGTTACTAACTTTTTCTAATTTTCATATTTTTATCATCAAATTCACATCAACTAGTATATCTTGTATTCGATAAAACTTTATGTGAAAAAAAGTTAGTTAAGAAAGTAATTGAGTGTATCAAATTAGTTAAAAAGTAATAAATAGTTAAGTATAATTATTATTTTTTTATTTGGCATTCGAATGTACGTTGACACAAAAATTTAAATAGAAATCATTTTTTGAGGTAAGAAATACTAAGGTTGCGAAAAAAATTAAATATGACAAAATTGTTGAGGATACAAATGCAAAAATAACCAAACTTCAGGGATATTAGTATAATTAAAACGTGTTGCACTTATAAAAAACTATGGTATCAATATATTTTTCCTAATCTAAAATCTCAATGTAATGCATCAATGTACAGAATATGATACCGAAAAAATAGAATTAGCAACCAAGTTTGGTTTTTTGGTTCCAATTCAATGTACTTAATATATAATTAACAAAAATAGATAACTATCTCAACCACATTTGGTTCTTGATTCCTCCTATTCGTTAGATCGCTTTAAAAATTCAAATACAGTTACTAATATTTTAAGTTCATTCATTCGATCAATAATTTCTTATATTAGGTAGTTAATCATGTTTTCAACTTCCAGAAACAGAATATTTGTAATAAAAAATTTGTTTATTTCTTTGTTTTGACTATACAAGCTATGATCAAATGTCCATTTAGAGAATCAAGATTTGGGTAGTTACTTTAATACCAAGAGTATTTGTCCCAAGTCTTATAGTATAACCACTCCCATGCCCTACTCAACTTGGGCTTATAATGTCTGCACTTATAATTAATCACAAGATGAAGTTATTCGACTTTTTAACATAGTATATAATTAAGTCAATTGTACTCTCCTAAATAGGTTGGCACGTTACCGCGCCAATAGAGGACAACATATACGGTAAAGGGACCATGTTATTTTTTTGTTAGTTGACAAAATAGTGGACAGCATGTTATTTTTTTGTTGTTGACAAAATAGTGTACAGAACTAACATGTTAGTATAATTAATTAAGGAGATATTTTTTTGTGGCACAAATATCCGAACCAAATCAGTCTAAACCACGTAAGTTAAGTGTTTATTTCTATACCAATGTAAAAGTTACTCACAAAATGTATAATGCTTTCACTTTAAAAGCAAAAAGTATAGATAGCCTCTATTATTGAAACACCATATTCAAATACTATGTTTACTGATAAAGCAACTTCCCTTTTTAATATTTAATTAACAAAACATGCCCTTTACCCTGTCGGCCGATAACTTCTTTTTACTTGAATGGTTTTTGTCAGGACTCAGGAGATTTAGACGAGTAAAAACTCATCCAATTTCAAACAAGTTGAGCTCTATACATACACATTAAACCGTACCAACAAAGAAAAACAATACATATCTCTCTACCTACATGTACACATCAACTGCTTATTTTAGAAAAATTAGGGTTTTGGAAAATGACATTTCACCAACTAGCAGTGGTACGAAGAGAAGTGTGTCAAATAGATTAATGTCGGCCAAACAATATATCATAAATGCGTTTTTAGTCAAAATTATGCTTTCTAATCAATTCAAATAAATGCGTCTTCAGTTTTATGAGATTCTGTATCTGACAAAAAGCGTGCGGCCCACCAAATAAGCAACTTTAATCTGATAAATCAAATGTGACCAAATAGGCTTAAAATACAAAAAGAACAACCTTTTAATATTGGATGTCTCATGGCCGACTTCAATACCCACTCCAACGGTCTCCACCATATCCTCCTCAAGATTTTCCATGTCTTGGTCACCAATTTTTTTGTAGGAAAAGTTGTAGAAGTGGTGGTCGACATAGATCACTTTATTCGGTAACTATTCTCGTTATATTTGATGTGTGAAAAAATTAACGTTAACTTTAACTTTCAGGTACACAAATATATATCGGTGAATTATGTTTCAAAGAGTGAGCTTTAATTTTGAAAATAGTGTGACTTTTTATTCGGGAATATGCCTCTTCATCGAAATTGGTATAATTGTTGGCGAACCCCTTTTATTTACACTAATTAGACAATGTTCCTAACTTTTTATGCATTAACTTTTTATGCATTGCTTTTAGTATTTTTGATACAAGACATGGGTTGAGAACCAATTAATTATCCATCATGCTTCTATCAAGTTCAAGTGTGAAAATAATTGTTATAGACATTAATGATATGAGCGACAAAATATACAATCTAGAGTAATTGTGTTAATGAATTAAAATTTGTTGTCTCTATTTTGTTCTCAATTTTCTATTGTTATACTCTAATCCAATCTTATAATTGCGTACTAATTTGGTAGGATGTAAACAAGGTAGACTATTGTATTTGAAACGTATACTTTCTCATTTTGACACTGTCGAGATGTAAATATACGATATCCATCCTACAAAGTGACTACAAATTAATCTTAATAATATATTTTACAATTACATATTCTCTCTTCTCCAATAATTTAAACTTTGAACCAACCTAGCTCATGATTAATGATTATATTCTATGTTCAAAAGTAATTATAGTGATGAATTATGACCAAAATTATAATTTATTTCTCAATCTAGCTAGAAAATTTCTTCAACCAAAGCAATTACTCCAAGAACGATTCGATTTGACCAAAAAATATTTTCTAAGATTTCGGAAAGACCCATGATTTTAGCACACTTTTTGTTGCTAGTATTATAAAACAAGCTTTTTGTTCCACCCTTTCTCATAATTATTATTTTCCTAAATTTGGCACTTGAGTAATCATCTTGATTTAAAAATGTTAAGCGCAATTCATTTAAAATAATTATTTTTTTGACAGAAAAATAATTATTTTTTAAATAGTGAAGATACGAAAACAATATGTTGCCGTGGTCTACGCATGACATACTTTTTTTGAACGAAAACTTGGCAATATTCTGCAGCTTCTAATCACATAGCTTGACAAATACGAGGAGTGGAATAACAACGAGAATATAATTATGATGCACACTAGGCAACATGTATTTCTTATAAGTGCTTCGATCTAAAATTTTAATCCATTACAAAGTTATCCAGCGGATATATATACGAAAATGATATCTTGCTTACAATGGGTAACATAATTTTTACCCATAGTGTATGTTGGAAAACTATTTATATACGCCGTCAGACAACAATCTTACACGCAGAAAGTAATTACAGAGCATATAGGCAAGGTAACATGTATTTATTATATGTCATATGCAATAGTCGTTCTCTTGATATTATATGTCAAAAGAGTACTTAATCCGCTTTAAGAAAACACTTGATCTAAAACTTTAATTGATCTTCGACATATCGCATTTAGAAAGTGTAATTAAATTTTGTTTTTCTCATTACATTTACAATTTTAAGAAATGATGGATGGTATCGAGACTTGAATATAATTAAACACTGGGATCAGGTTCCATCTTGATATGGATAAGCTCAAACAAGTTATCATTGAAATGGAAGAAGATAAGCATCACCATATATATCTAGCCACTAAAAGATACATATAACACCCCTTTTCACTAGCTATATATATGAACTAGCATCAAAGTCTAATTTTAAAACATTAGCCTTATGGGATTTCAAGTTTTTACAAGGGAGTCAGAGTTTAACAAGTTCAACCGAGCAGTTGAATTTTGACAAAGGTGTTCAGACTTCAGACAGCCACTAAGTAGTAAGTATTATTGTCATGAAGGCTATACATTATGTGTGTGTGTGTGTGTGTGTGTGTGTGTGTGTGTATATGCTTTAGAAATGGAACTCCAAATTCTTATAATGGTCAAATTGAATTCATTGTTGTGTATTTATCTACAACAATTAAGGATTTCGGGAAAGCTTGCACCTTTTCCAAACTTGTGTTTAAGGATTCATTCATATCACCAAATTTCACATTAATACATATTTATCATGTTCTTTTCATCTTGCTCAAATAAATTTATCAGAAAATAAAAAGCACAAGTCAACTAACATATACGAACTGCACTGGCAATTCATCCATGCCCAAGAATCTCAGCTCGCAAATATAGTTAGCATTCATGATAAAAGTGCGAAGTTTAGCCACAGATAGAGAGAAGAGTGTTGCGACAGTAGAAATATGAAAATCTTCCCTATTAATTATATATATATAGGCAAGACGTAATTAGATATAGCAATTTATATTGTGTTCTTGCTCGACCTCATCGACCATTAGTCTCACTATATAGCTAGGCACAATATTTGGATGATGGAAATAAATAAATCAAAACTATTACAAAACACTGTTTCTTATGAACCCTAAAAATCCCATTAGCTAGGTTTTAGGTTTCCATTCCAAAAGCAAATTCCATTCAATTCAATAGAAAATAAAAATGACAAATTCCCTTCTCCCACAGATACAATCGCATCATCATCAAGAATGACAGAATATACATCCTTCTGTGTTTTAATCATTAATCTGTGTATATTCTCCCAAATTCAAACCCTCGATGTGGTTTTGAATAAAAATGAAATTAATTTGTTCAAAAAATAAAACTAAAAATCAGTAGTTCCACAGGTTCTCGGCATCAGAATTTTCCGGGGAGTCATCTGATGGGGGCGATGTCATTCTTGGTGGGCTAACCAGCATTCCCTCCGCCATGTCCACCAGCAAATTCGGCATCCCAAATATTGCCTCTTCATCTATAAATTCATCCGCTTGAGTATTATAAGACGAGCCACTACTTCCTGGCGGATCAGCCCCCGCCAAACCCCCAGTTCCCGGCTTCATCAGCGCTGCCGCGGCGGCGGCTGCCTTCCGAATATCCGCCGGAGAAGGTGAAGCCGGAACTGGATACCCACTAACGCGATCAGGGAAGTTGAGTACAGCTTGATCACTCCCTTTTAGGGCAAGAGCCGCCACATCATATGCTGCTGCAGCCATCTCCGGCGTAGGGTAAGTTCCGAGCCATATACGTGTAGTCTTCTTCGGCTCGCGAATCTCCGACACCCATTTGCCGCTTCGGCTTCTGATGCCCCGGAAGGTCGCGTGTTTTGATCCTCCGGTGTGACGGCTAGGGGAGCTGCTTGAGGTGGAGGTTTTTTGTAGCTTTCTTGGGGATTCTAGCTTTTCATCCACTTGTGGTGGAAGTTGTAGTGGGGGAGGCAGAAGAGGACGAGGAGGTGGTGGTGGTGGAGGAGAGGAAGTCTGGGCAGGTGGTGGTGGAGGGTGGTCTATTTGACTGATGTTAGGATGATGTGGAGGGTCAGCCATAAATGAAGGTGCACAAATAGTTTTCAATGGGTATATATATGTTGATATGTCAAAGTGTATGTATTGTGTTACTATCAACGGAAAGGGATGGGGAAGGGGTGGGGGATGGGTCGGGGGTGGGGGTGATGGGTTCAAATCCAATATAAATGCTTTGGTGTATAAAAAGGGCAAATTTATACATGTCTAATTAACGAATGATCAGAAGCCGTGGGGGATTCGTGGGTCACTTGAGGTGGGGGCAGTGGGTTTTGGGGAAATGTAGGATTCTTACATGTATACGCGCTGTGAGTCAAAAACTAAGGTCGGGGCAGGGAAAAAAAGGTGCGGAAAATATACTTATATGATATCAATTTATATGGAGAATGATATAATATCATACGTCTGTCGTTATATATAGCGTCAGATGCATGTATGACATGTATTTAACGGCATAAATTAGTTGGCAGCGTGTTAACATGGATAGCAGGATTGCTGTGGTGTGCCTAGATACACACCCGTCACGTGTTTATGGTGTCAGACGTTTAGTGTTATATCATTTTCCCAGATTACATGGGTTGATACTTCTAAAATATTAGATTTAGAATTATTTTCTTATGTATATGGATTTTGAAATGGGGCCAGTGCTTGTCCTGTTGTTATTGGGGCCCTAGACGAATTTCAAAAAATAGACCCCTATAACAAGTAATAATCGGGGGTTGGAAGGGGGCGGAGCCCCCTGCCCGGGGGTTCAGGGGCAGTGCCCCCCAAAAAATTTTTTTTGGTACTATATTCTTTCATTTTTTTATCGTAACCTTTAACAACTCTTCCCAAATTAATAACCGAATTTGGGAAGAATTATATACGTATTCTATTGATCACTAGGGTATGAAAATAAGATACACCACTCATTTTTTTTCCTACACTAATTAGCCACTTTAAGGTATCTTATTATTCCATTTCAAGATAGAATGATAACCATCTCAATTAGCCACAGTTGTGTAGTCTGTCTACGATCATCTAAGCATGCAAATGATAATCTCAAGATAGAATCATTTATACACACACAATCAACAATCATCAACAACCATGAATCATCTCTAGGTACTGTTGGCCATCTTTAAAAAAAAATTAAAGACATCAAATAATGGGGTTGGGGTGATTAGAAATTACAGTGCATTTATCCATGAGATGAGGCCAAGAAAGCTGGCGGCAGAAGCATACGGCCGAGGACAAGGCGCGGGAGAGGGGTAAGCGCGAAGTTCAGCCAGCAACAGCAAAGGCAGGCGGCAGCGACAGCAGTAGGGTGAGGACTGAGGCAGCAACTGGCAACACGACAGAAACTCCAGATGATGGCGGATTGAGAGCGAAAGAGATTGCTTGTTGATTGCCAAATTAGAGTTCTTCAAGTCTTAAATTGGGATTTGAGATATTTGGCATGATTTGTGGTTTAGGGATTTGAGAGGGGGGTGAGACGTGTGTGTGCGCCTGCCGACTGAGCTCAAAAATCATGTTTTGTTTGTGAATTTTTTTTTTTTTTGGGTTAATCTGGAAAAAAAATTTGGGCCAAAATAATGGGCCCTTAAATTTTAAAGAATTGGGCCTTTTTCTTCAACATATGGGCCTTGAAAACATTTAAAAAAAAGAGAATGATATAAATATTGGGCCAGGCATAACAAATTCGTTTGAGCCCCTATTTGTGTTGGGCCTGAGGCGGCTGCCTCATCCGTCTCGGCCTAAGACCGGCCCTGAATGGGGCTAACATATTGTTAAAAGTGTGAGACATGAAAAAATGTCAAAACCATAATTTAGCATAAGCATGTCCAGGTGTAGCAATACAAGATAATAAAGCGTGGCCAATCGGTAAAAAAGCACAAGATGTAGAATGCACTCCTCAGTAAAAAATTTACTTCGACAAATTTTTTAGATTAGAGAGTAGGTGCAGGTGCGTTAAAAAGAGAGGTGTGGAGAGCAGAGAACACGCATAAGAAAACATGCAAGCCATATGTTAGCTGTTTTTCAAACGTAATTTGTCGAGCTATATGGACTTATCTCTAATTAATAGGTATAGATTAGTGGGTCATCAATTTCTTAGTATGAGAAAATATCTAGTCGCCTATTTGGCTATGGAACCCACTCACCCCTCATCATTGCGGAAAAACCCCCAATGGTTTTGTTCAGTGCCCGTCCTCTTCCATCCGTCAGAAGTCATTTCTATTTTCAAATGAAAATAAATTTTGTCAGAAATAATTGATAGAAATTCGTATAATACATATATGATCATGAGAGCTGCGTAAGCGATTTGTTATACTAAATTTTATTTAAAAATAGATTTATTTAGCTAACACGAGCACGTGTTTTTTGAAAAATAAATTTAAAAATAGTGATTATCAATCGAGCCCCTTTTTTTCATTAAGACGGTATAATAATAATAATAATTTATATCTGTATATTAATTAAAGGGTTAATTTCGCAAATCGTCCCCAATCTTTAGGTTAAGAACATTTTTCGTCTCCAATCTTTTTTAAGACACACCACAGCCCTCAACCTTTCAAAAATGCACACAAATCGTCCATATTGTCACTATTCCGTTAAATTTTTATGAAAAAGACGATTATACTCCCCATAAACATTTTAAACTTTTTTTAAAAATATTTAAAAATAATAAAAAACCCCACCCCACGTCTCCCTTGCCGCCGGAATGGTTCATTCCGGCGGCCAAAAAGGGGGGGATTGACCTCCCCCATTTCCGGCAGCATTTTGTTGCCAGAAATGGCAGCGAAATGGGGGGGATTCACCCCCCCATTTCTGCCGGAATTGGCAGTCATTTGGGGGGGATTCACCCCCCTTTTTGGCCCATTCCGGCGGCCTGCCGGCGGCAAGGGAGACGTGGGGTGGCTTTTTTTAGTTTTTTTATTATTTTTAGCCATTTTTAAAAAAAGTTTAAAATGTTTATGGGGAGTATAATCGTCTTTTTCAAAAAAATTTGACTGAATAGTAGCAATAGGGACGATTTGTGTGCATTTTTGAAAGGTTGGGGGCTGTGGTGTGTCTTAAAAAAGGTTGAGGACGAAACTGATTTTTAACCCAAAGGTTGGGGACGATTTGTGAAATTAACCCTTAATTAAATGAAAGAAGTTACGGTACCTTTTCCGTAAAAAATTTGTTAATAGAGTCTCTTTAAATATTTTGTTTAGAGTTGCGGTACATTTGCACCGTAATTTTTCCGCTAAAAAATCTATTAGTAGAATCTTTTTAGACATTTTGTTTCATATTATGGTAATATGTGTCGTATTCTGAATTTTTCAATTTTTTTAAAAAAAAATTTAATCACTTTTGCCTAGGAGTGGACATTTTTCACCCAAAAACCAACCCGACAGCCATCACCCGACTGAACCAAACCGAAACCCCCGATTTTTCAGTTTTAGTCGACTGGTTCAGTCGGCTTTTGGGCTACAAAAAGCCGGTAAGGTTTGCCGACCGGTTTTTGATGTAAAACCTACAAAAACCGAACCCGAACCGAGCATGACAAAACCGACCATAGAGCCTACTGAAAAACCGAGCCGAGCATGACAAAACCAAATTGGGAATGAAAAACCGACCACGTATACCAGTCTTTTAATCTTTTTCGGTTAAAAAATGGAAAAAAAAAATAAAACTTTAAACTTCAAATGGGCTTTAACTTTTGCATACCGTGTTCAATTTTCATCCATAATACCATTTTAGGTGTTTGAGGTCGTTTAGAGGGTCAAAACTGGCTTTTTCTATATTTTTATCACGTTTTTCGTATTTTCGTTATTTGCTTTGTAAGCCCAGTCCACCAAGGGATTGTTGGTCCGTCTAGTTGCTCTATTTATTTCGTCTTGTAAGGTTTTTCCATTAATTGACTTCGAATGAGAATTGAATGCTTTCGATTTGCAATCATATTTTGTTAGTGTTTACAACTAACAAATTACAATTTGTTATGATTACTTTCACTCGTTTTTGGTATTGAGTTTCGAATTTAAAGTTTGATTTCATATTATTATAGTATTATAATGTATAATTGTATCCCGTTAGTTTGCCAATTTGTTATCTTGAGTATTTTGACATAAACTTTTCCACAAACCAATTAAACGTGAAAATATTCAAATGCAAGAAAAAAAGAAAATATTCAAATGTTCCACGGCAAAAATATGAGCTTTGACATTTGATTTATTAAAAAAAAATCGGTTTAAAACCGAACTGAACCAATTTGGTTCGGTCTGGTTCGGCGACTAGCCACCGGACTAGTTCGGTCGGTGGGAAAAATTCCCTACCGACCACAGGCGGTTCGGTAGCTATTTTGCCAGAAAACTGAACTACCCGACCACCTGTCCACTCTTATTATTTGCCTTATCCATTTACCATTTTAAAATAAGATTCACTATTAAATTTAATAACTAATAGATAATTAATATCATTTAATTATTTAAATTATAGATAAATTTCATTATCCAATTGTCTAATATTTTTTGAAATTTGTAGTTTATAATTAATAGAAATTAAACATATATATTATTAATTTAAGTTAATTGAAAACTATAATAGTAATTTTTCTTAATTTTTCTCGGTATAAATGAATATTAACAATTACGACTATTTTATATATGACTAATTTTATGTATTACTAGTTATTTCACCCATGCAATGTACGAGATGATAATAGCAGATAATATAAGCAATTCAAAAAGATTAAACATGATTATGTAAAAAAGATGTTAAGCTATAATGTTTGATCGTTAATGTGTATGTAAAAAAATAATATAGGTGCTACCGGTAATACAATATATTTCATTAATGAAAATAAAAAATAATCTACAAAAAAAACTAAGGAAAACATTGAAGAAAATTTTTAGAGTTTGTATTAGGTTGCCAATGTATAACACACATGAAAATATGTTACATCCGATGAACATAGTTTGAATAAATGATGAAGGATAATACATGTGTTACACCATTTTATAGCTGAACACAAATCATAATTTTCAGAACTTTTCAATTTACAACCCTCGAAACATCGATATAAAATTGTCTATGAGTGAACACTAACTTTTTCTATAAAATGCACGTGTCATCTATTGTCCCGTTTATTTTTTTAATTAATGATATCTAATTTTTCTTAACATGCGATGTAAATTTTTCTTAACATACACCTTCTACATACTAAATATTTTAATATATTAACATAATTTAGTCAGTGTTTAAATAATTGAACTATCATGACCAATTCAATTAGAAAAATCAAGAATTGGCAAATACTGAAACTAATCTGGAAAGCAATTTAACATTACGAGATAAATACAAATACGGTTCACCGGTACACAATAAAATATTTTCAATTATGATCCATTAAATTTTTGAAATTTTTGAAAGCTCAAAGTCATAAGCTAAGGTTCTATTATGCATAACATTTTCTCCAAATAACTTAATATATGCATACATCCTCAATTTTTTTAACTAGATAACCAATTTGAGATTATCTTTCTATATCCAAAGTCACATTGTAAAATGTCAATGGCCCCTTAAAAAAAGAATAAAATTTCAACATTTTTTTAATGAAAAATCCATGTGGGAATTCAATTATAATGTCAAAAAGTCATTTAATTGCACTTTTATTATAAAGATTTGCCATTTTTTATCACCGAAGAAATTTTCAAATCACATCATTCGCAATACATCGAGCAATGAAGACAGGGGGTGATCTCTCCACACTCGCAATACACAGTTCCTAAATCCAAATCTAGCGAGTGTATAAGCAGCAGTGTTTGCTTTTCTGCTAACATATCTACACATGGGAAGCGAGAACATGAAAATGAGTGAGTTAATCTTCTGTACTATGATGCTCTCATCATTCCTGTCGATTGGATTTTGGATAGCCTCGACTGCTACTCTATAATCGGACTTGATGCCTTCAATTTGGAGCCCTTCCTCTATTAAAACCGGTTCAACCTTGATTTGACCCGATCTCGATCTTTTAAACCTTAAACTGTTAGTTTTTCCGGTAAGATGATCGGTCTAGTTTTCTGAATATTGGCGAATACTAGAACCAATCAAGAAAGCAATCCGACGGTATGAGATAAATACGGATACGGTTTACCGGTTCACAATAAACTTTTTTTCAATAATGATCAATTAAAATTTTAAACTTTTTAAAAGCTTAAAGTCCATAAACTATGACTCTGTTATAAATAACCATTCTCCAAGTAACTTAATATATGCATATATTCTCAATTATTTTCATTAAATAATCAATGTCAGATTCTATGTTCATACCTAAAGTCACATTTTCAATAACTCTTAAGAAATTAACAAAATTTCAACATTTTTAATGACAAATCCATGTGAAATATAATTTTTGAAAAGTCACTTACTTGGATTTTTATTGAGTTTTGCTAATTATTTGTCAATTTTATAAATTTTAGCATTTATTTTTTAAGTTTTTAATTAAAACCGGTTCGACCTCGTTTCGACCTTTTAAACCTTGAACTGTTAGCATTTCCAGTTTGACAACCGGTTCGATTTTCTGAACATTTGAGAATATTGGAATCAATCCGAAAAGCAATCCACTAGTGTGAGATAAACACGGATACGATCTACCGGTTTACAATAAACTTTTTTCCAATAATGATCTATTAAAATTTAAAATTTTTTAGAAGTTCAAGGCCCATAAGCTAATGCGCTATTAAGTATAATCATTCTCCAAGTAACTTAATATAAGCATATATATTTAGTTCTTTTCACTAAATAACTAATGTGAGATTTTGTTTCTGTGCCTAAAATTACATTTTCAATGGCTCTTAAAAAAGAAATAAAATTTCAGTCTTTTTTAATGACAAATCTATATGAGAATTTAATTATAATTTCTAAAAGTCACTTAATTGCACCTTTATTATAGAGTTTTGTGAATTATTTTACAATTTGAAAAATTTTAGCATTTATTTATTAAGTTTTTAATTAAACCGGTTATACTCGATTTGACTTTTTGAACCTTGAACTGTTAGCTTTTTCGGTTTAATGACCGGTACTTTTTTTTTTTTTACATTGGCGAATATTGGAACCAATCTGAAATGCAATATGGCGATGTGAGATAAACATGGATACAGTTCAATGGTTCACAATAAACTTTTTTTCAATAATAATCAATTAAAATTTTGAATTTTTTGAAAGCTCAAGACCTATAAGCTAAGGCTCTATTATGCATAATACTTCTCTAAGTAAATTTATATAGGCATACATCCTCAATTTTTCATAAATAACCAATGTGGGATTCCCTTTCTATACCTAAAGTCACATTTTCAACGGTTCTTAAAAAAAGAATAAAATTACAATTTTTTTAATGACAAATCCATGTTGGAATTCAATTATAATGCCTAAACGTCAGTTAATTGCACTTTTATTGAGTTATGCTAATTATTTAATAATTTTATACAATTTACCATTTATTTTATAAGTTTACAATTAAAACCTGTTTGACCTAGGTTCAACCCGGCTTTTAAACCTTAAACCGTTAGCTTTTTCAGTTTGATGACCAGTTTGATTTTCTTAATATTTACAAATATTGGAATCAGTCTAAAAATAATCTGACGGTGTGAGATAAATACATATGCGGTTCATCGGTTCACAATAAACTTTTTTTCAATAATGATCTACTAAAATTTTTAACTTTTTAGAAGTTTAACGCCCATAAGCTACGGCTCTATTATGAATAATCCTTCTCCAACTAGTTTAAGATAGACATATATTCTTAATTCTTTTCATTAAATAACTAATATGGGATTTTTTTATACCTAAAGTCACATTTTCAATGGCTCTTAAAAAAATAAAATTTCAACTTTTTTTTAAATGGTAAAAATAAAAAAAATTATAAAATTGTTGTAAATAAATTAGTTATAGTGTGAATGACTATTTTGCCCCTGAAACCGTAGCAGCCATAGAATTTCTTTTCTTGGCCGTCACTCCAGGTTTTTTTTTTCTTGTGTTCTAATTCTTTCTTGGTTAACACACATGTACATGTATAAATAGACCTCCTATGTTGTGAATGAATATACAATTCAAGAGTTTTCTCTCTAACTTTTCTCTCTTTTTTCCTATTCTTTTATTCTAATTTATAACACGTTATCAGCACGATGTTCTAATTTTTCCAACCACCCTTTATGTTTTCTGCAGTTCGTGAGTTGAAATTTTTCTCTCTTTTTTCTTATTCTTTTATTCTAGTTTATAACACGTTATCAGCACGATACTCTAATTTTTCCAATCACCCTTTATGTTTATGCAGTTCGTGAGTTGAAATTTGCTTATTCAAGTCATGAATCAATATCTTTGTCTTCTTCCGCTCTTGTTCTCTCGACTGTTTTCAAAAGTTTAGTCAAATAAAATATTCTATCATGATTTTATATTTTGCAACTCACGATATATTGCATTGACTTCATTCATACATATAAGAAAAGCATATATCGTTTTCTCGGCAAAAGGAAAATTGGTGAATGATTGTGCATATGCTTCTTGAGGTAGTAGACCATTTAATCATTCAATCCTTATATAGTTATAGAGTTTCATTGCATCAATTATGGACTGAGAGCATGCATATCATGGATCAAGTCTCTGCCTTGTCTTTGGATTGATGATGCTACCGTAACATGACATTTTTTTTCTTAATAACATATACAATTGTTTAATTTTCTGTGATTGTTTTGTAAACAAAGATTCATATTAGATGTTGATCTTAATACATGTTTACATATTCTCTTTGAATATTATTGTTATCATGGAATCGTTTGTGGATTGCTTATTTATTATGTATTGTATTGATTTATTTATTTGTTCACACATATTCATCGTCTTGATTATTATATTCCTTATTGATTAATTATTAATCGTGGTTTCTTGAAGAAACACGATCGTTCAAAGTGTATCAATAATCCTAAAGATTATTGTGATTTAGATATTATATTTTGTGGTCGATGAAGAATCACAATTTATGCTCCATATTCTAAGGAATATAATTGGCTCTTGAAGAGTCTTCACATATATTATTCTTGTGGTTCCTGAAGAATCATCAATTACATCTCATATTTCAAAAGAATATGATTGACTTTAGAAAAACCATACAAGACACGTGATTTGTCGTGATTCCTGAATAAACATAATTCTATAATTTTTTATAATTCTGAATATTATTAAAATTAATACGTTGTGATTCCCGAAGAGCATAACATGGTCTCGTCATATTCTAACTGAATATGATGTGCCCCTAGAGAGCATAATATATGAGATTTATATTTGTATTTTCTTGAAGAAAAATACGATAAACAAATATTCCTGAAGAATATTTTACATTGTTTATTATGAAGCAATTATTTCTTTTTTGTATTCATTATATACATTATTTATTTGTTTTTATATTATCTACTTTTAGTCAATTAATTCAGTTAGATTAAATAAGTTGTTGCTTCCAAAGTAGCACAACCAATTGTAACATTCTGAATAATGTTACATGCTCTTGAAGAGCAATTTATATTGGATTTAAGGATCTGATTTATTTAGTAATTCAATATTCCTGAAGAATATTGATCTATTGCTCCTAAAGTAGCAATAATTCAAATTAATTTCAAAAGTGTAATTTACTATGCTTTTGAAGTAGTATATGTCTTGATGACTATAGATATTGGTGATATGTGAAACAATACTCTCTGAAGGAGAGTATGAATATCCATGTCATGTTGATATTGAATTTATAACTTTACATATCATAAAGTTACACAAATAGCCAATATTACCAAATTTTAGTTAGTTGTACATGACATATCGACAAGAATTATTTGTCATGAGCTATTGATGTTATAGTGCATCTGATCTCAAATTGCTTGAATAAAACAATAAAAGAAGGAAGCACATCTAAGGATAGTGTAAAAAAACTTAATTTCCTTTGTTACCATCTCTATAATAACTTAAAAGTTGAGTACCTTACTATCAAAGATCTACATGATATATGAAAAATCATGAATTACTCCCCACTGGTTTTACTGCTTTGCCTGAAGTAAATGCAACACTTCATTGTGAACCGTGGGTGAAGACGTGGAAAAACTCATGAACAAAGCTCTAAAAATTGATGCATAAAAGTATTGAATAATGATAGCTCATCTAAAAAGGAGTATGAAAGTGCATTGAGCACGCACATGTCGTACAACAAAATACTTCGTGGATCTCAAACTACTAGTCAATCAAGGGAAAAAGGAAAGTGGAGAGTAATTTCCTTGATTGTGATAGTCAAGTAGTGACTCACTTTGACGTTTCTGACACTACAGAAAATCGCATATTTACAGCAAAAGTTTTTACGACGGCAACAAAACCGCTGTTATAAATATCATTTACTACAATAATTGAACCACGGTAAAAATTAATATAGTTTATACCTCAATCATTGAATTAAGTGCGGTAAAAGGAATATTAACAACAGTTTTTATTATAACCGTTGTAATTGTTATGATTATTCATGACAGTATTTAACAACCGCGGTAAATATTATTATATTTTTCACGATGTCAATTCTTGACCGTGGTAAATTAAAAAAAAAAAAAGGAAACTCGCAAAAGGCCTGTTCCAGCGCGCGAGAAATTTAGCCCCAAATCAAAGAATAAAAAAAAAAAAAAAAACCAGTCTCTCAACTCTCAAAGCTGAAACCCAGTCCTTCTCTCTCGCTCTCACTCTCCCGCTTACTATCGTTCTCTCATTCTCTGGGTCTCACTCGCTCGGTCGCACTCTCGCTTGCTGTGAAACCCTTTTCAATTAGTTCTAGCTTCTTCACAATGGGATTGAAGGTGAGTTCAAAACTTTCATATATTAGTTTCGTGAAATAATTGATGGTCTTCATTTTTTGTGTTTAAACATGACCGGTGAGGGAGGGTACATCAGATTGCTATATATGACCTAAGTTGCACTCACGACCTTGTTTTCTACTCTTTTGAGGACAAACGACCAGAGAATTCTTCAATAGTCTTTTTACATGGAAACTTTGATGGAATCAATAGAATCTTAATGTCAATAAAGAAATGAGACAGTGGGTTATTGTGTGTATTCATCAATAGAAACTTGGATGGAATATTAATCTCCTTTCTCTATTCTAGTGTCTATGCCTTTTTACATCTTAATCTTCTTTCTCTATTCTAGTGTGTATGCCTTTTTACATTGTGTTTTTCTAATTAAAGGAGCAAAATGGTAACAAATTTCGAGCATGTTGGAGAGTACACGTATTAACTAATTAGAATAAACCTTTAACTTAGCTTGGAGTACCCATCAGGAGAATTCTTATACATTACTGTGTTCTTGTCCTCATTTAACTTTGGTGTTTTTTGTCCTTATCATTATTTGTCTTTGGAAATTTGAACCAAGTTTTCTTCTTTGGATGGGATATATATATATATGCTTGAACAAAGAATGTTTTATATTTTTGACTCACTAAGGCAAAATAATTTAACAGCCCAATTATTGGAGATGTGCATCTAATTAAGGTCATTTTAGTTGAAATTGATAGAGTTTACTTAAAAAGGAGATGGATAGAATTTATGAGAATTTGAAATTGGAAAGGACTAAGTTTTGATTCTTAGGAACTTCGGATGATTTGCTTGGCTAAAAATCAAGTAGGCTAGATACATTAAGCATCTTACTTGATAAAAATGATATGTGTGTGTATATATATATGCTATCTTAATGGTTACAAAATTGGTTCCAAAACTGAAAGAATTCCATGCAATGCAAGGGGGTACATAATTGTTTCTCCTTTTTAAAGTTTAGCTAGTTTCTAGTACAATTGGTCAAGGGATAAGGACAGGTTCCAAAAACAATGATGGATATTTCTACTCCAGTCTTTGAGATTACAAAATCTTGAATACTCATTTTAGAATCCATGAAGAAAGTGGGGGTGTCATTGTTTACTGGCTATGGCTGTGAAAAAACTTCTGAACATACAGTGAATCAGCAAATACTGTGAATTTTTCCTTGATTAAAAGTTATATACATAGTTCTCTACACTCCAAGTAATAATCTAATTCTTTCTTACTTGCAGGTTCTTCGACAAGATTTGTGGGCTCTAAAGTTTTGCACTTGGTAATCAATGGCCACTGAAAGTTGCAATAACAGTTATGAGGATGTTCGCAACAAGAGGATTTTAGACAACAAAAGACGACTGGAGGTAGCCTACTTTCGTATATGTTTGACATGCCATGGTAGTAATGTCTTGGAGAAATTCAGTGGTTAAGAGAATATGCTAAAGCGTCAGATTATTTTATTTTATTTTATTTTTATTTTTTTGAAGGAGATGGGGATCTCAGCATTCGCTAAAAATTTGTCCATTGTAAACAACCCTGAAAGATCCCAGGTACCAGTTTGATAATTTCATTAAAGCTACTGACCTCTAGTTTTCTCTTCGTGCTAGAAGGTCGTTCTACATTTTTTAGATTGTCCTTTGTTTTGGAAATATGTTTGGTCTCAACATTGATGCTTCTATTACTGGTTCTACATTTATGATGCTTGTATTTTTATAAAAGTGTGTTTACAATATGTGTTAATAAAAATACGGATTTCTATCATGTGTATATGTAAAATAGCTTTTTATGAACATGTGTAAAAACCATTCAGGATTATTAAGGGTAATGGGGACAAAATTCCTGATAATAAGGGTATGAACTTTGGAATGATCTTAAAATGCTAAACCTGGATGAGAAATTTGATTTACCTTTTCAAATAGAGCACCCACTAATTCTGGTTTGAAAGGCTAGAAAGTAAGAACTAGGTGCAGCTACTACCATTGAGCTTCAGTACCTCTTTCGCCCACCGTAATCCAAACTGGTCGGAGCATGTTCTGATTGTCAAAAGTGTAATGTACCTTCTAAATACTTATTAGAATGAAATCCCTGTTTCAAAATTTTAGATTTCTTTACATGCGCCGTAGGAGTAACATATATGTAAGGAAGTCAAGATTATAATAAACTGTAATAGAGTTCAACAAGGCAGATAGCAAAATATCTAGACATTTCACAACTCAAAAAATGCAACAAACATATGTGCAAACACTCTTTTCATCACCATTCCAAGAAATGCATTGATAAGAATGTAGTAATAGAGAATTCTAGAAGTAGCCAATTCTATGACATCTTTCACATAAAAATCTAACCGATTCTGATTATACCAATAGAATGCTTTCTTCTTGACATTGAAAAAAAATCTGCTTGAAACACCGGGTCAGAATGCTTCCAATAGAATATTCAGATATTTATACCAATAGAATGTTTCCAAAAATGTTCAGATATTTATTTTTCATATAAAAAATGTTACCTATTTCAAAAGTGCCTCATGTCTTGTTCTAATATTAATTGACAGCTAGACCATTAGTAGTAATCTTTTTTAATAATTTATATGCACATATATACTTCAAGTTTTATTTTTTTGTAGGCAACCAAGTCTAAGAAAACAGTTCGACTAAGAACTAGAGCAGCTACAAGGTTGGAGGACATTGATGAAGAAAATCTGTTCGAAGAGGAAACATCAATTGGGGTCAATTTCTAGTTTGCATTCGTTATAGCGTTTTCAATGTGCTCTAAATTAATGTAACTCAATAGCATATACTTTGGCTCTAGTGCATTATTGTATGCTCTATTTTTGTAGCCAAACAAGTCTGATAGACATCTCCGCCAAAGAACTAATGCACCTAACGTGTTGTGTGACAACGATGATGAAGGAATTCTATTTGAAAAAGAAACATTGGCAGGAAATGATGTCTCCCAAGGTGAGTTAATGGATCAATATATATCTATATGTTACAGGTATATTGCATTTTATTGTGTTCTATTTGTTTGTGGTTTTTGAATTAGGTTCATCAAATGAAACTGAAAGCAAGAGGAAAAGACGTGGACCAGCAAAAAAACTTAAAACAAAGGATGGGAAAAAGCTCGAAGTAGAGTGGAATGCATTTATGCAACCAGTAGGTAACAAAAAAGGCCAACTTACATCTTATCTAGGAACTTGGGCACGTAATGGAGTGCGACTGCCACTGTACTTTAATTCATGGAGATTAATTCCTCCACATATGAAGGACTTTGTTTGGGATGAAGTACAGGTAACAAAACTTATGCTTTGTTTCTGTTCCTGTTTGGTTTGACAATTAAGCAATGAGAGAAGGCTTTTAGATATATTAGTTTATGTCAAAGAGACAAAAACAGAGGCTTCATATATCAACATGTAGTTCTGCCAACAATTTATAGAGTTTCACTTACGAAATGGTGAATAACTTTACCAGCAAGTATAACACCCATACACAATATCATATTAGAAAGGAAGATAGAGTTGTTTGGAATTCATCATTTTGCCTTGAGATCTCACAGATTTTGAGTTATATCAGTTTGTTTGGGGTCTTATCTTCTTCAATAACAAGTGGTTTTATGACTACAGAAGAATGTTGTTGTTCCACCTGCATATAAAGAAAATTGTCTAAAGTCAATTTCGGCACAATGGCGTGATTGGAAGGCTCGTGTAAAGCGCGCATACTTTGATATCAACAAGACAAAAGAAGAAAATATGTCCTCAACTCCCACTCCACTTAGAGCTGAAGAGTGGAAGTTTCTTGTTGAGCAGTGGCATACACCAAAAACACAAGTACATGAATTAGTTTTGATTTCCGTTTCAGGTCATTCTGAAATAAACTAATTGATTTATACATTTCCCCTTTGTTTAGTGGGTTGATAGAAGTAATTAATTGTCAATTTTCTTTTTGGTCATAAATGGATTTATGTATAATATAAAAACATTGATTTTACAGGAAATAGCAAACAAAAATAAACGCAGTCGGAGTTTTATGGGGCCTCCACACTGTATCGGAAGAAAATCATGTGCTGATGTACGTCATGAGGTATGCCTCTTCTATCTACATGCTTACTTGTTTTGAAAACATAAGTTGAAAATTCAAGATAGGGCTTACTAAATGGTAACTGTTTAAGAACTTCTATGTTAGATACTATACTCTTTGACAGCAGCTAATGGATTTTGCACTTGAATGAATCTTTCGGTAGATGGAACAAGTTGGAAAACAAACTGATAAATTGAGTGTCTACCTTGAAATGGACTGACAAAGCTGGAAATCCAAAAGAACCCACAACGGTTGAGCGAATGGTAAGTTAGTACATAAATGAATGCATTTACTTAACCAAGAATTTCTGTAGTTTACAAAATCTACCTTATTCATCCTTTGAAGCAAGCATTTGAGGAGTGATTAGATGAGTTGCCTGAGGAGGAGCATGATTCTGTGGAAAAAAGCAATGAAATATTTGAGGAAGTTATGGGACTTGAAGGCCATGGACGTGTTCGAACAATGGGGATTGGACCAACACCATCTCAAATGAACAGCAAAAGAGGAAAGGAAGAATCACTTGGCAACTACAAGGAGCAGATGAAGAAAGAGATAATGGAAGAGTTGAGAAATCAATATGAGCCTATAATTGCTTAAATTAAGTCAGATTTGAGAAACCAATACGAGCCTCTAATTGATTAAATGAACTCCAGAATCAAGGACTTAACGTCACAGTTGGCTGCCTCACAATAACAGGTTTGTACAATGATGTTATCTCTGTCATATTTGACTTTTTGATGTTTTAAGTTCTAGAAGCAATTAGGATTTAAAGAAACCAGCTTTATGATTTGCTAGCTTTACCCTATTATCTGTAATCAGCTTAGGAGTAAAGTTTGTAGTAGTTTAGATATATTGCATTGTTTGGATTATGCAACTGTTTGGAGTTCTTTATTCCCGAGTAGATTGGAAGTTGGCATGTTCTTTTGATTTAGATTTGCATTTTTGTTGCTAATGGAGAACACTGGTAGAACCAATTGGGAGCTTCAGAACTTTGTTCAACTCTCAATGTTTGGATATGAATATATTGTGACTTTTTTTTCCCTGATTATTCTTGCTCTTGAGTTGGGATGATGGATGAATAAATAATACCTAGGTTGCAAAATATTATTATATGCATTTAGCTATATGCCTTGCACAAGTATCTTTTACCTTTAAAAGTGGTTTAGATACTTGGTAATGTACATAATGCTTACTTTCTTCTGTTGCTTCCCAAATTAAGTTGGTTGGAATTAGTATCTACTCTATTTAGTTAATTTGAATGGTGGAACATAATTTTTTTCGTGCAACTTTTGTCGAAGTCGAGTCATTTGTTTACTAAATATTTTTCTTTTTATTCTTTAGGCGCTGGAGCAGTCATGATCATCGCAAATTAAAAGATGACTTTTGGAATGGAGTCAAATGAGACCTAGGAAGGAGGATGGGTCATGACATCCAAGAATATGTAAATTTCCATTGGTTTAAGCACTTAAAACAATACTACTTTTGGCCGGTGGTAATTATATATACTGAAAACTTTTGTTATCATTTTGGATTTTGTCCAACGATCTTGTGGTTATTTTTCAAGTTCAAATGAATGACGTAGATATTAAATACATGACCATGTGTATTAATTGTTGAATGATTTCTAGTATTAAATATTTTAGTAATGAAAATGTTTCTTGTTGCAATATAAGTATTTCAATTTTATGCTATGAAAATGGTAAATTTTATTAGTTTATCTTTTAACTACATTTAAAATTGTGTAGCAAATATTAAATTTTCTTGTTCATTATTAACGACGGCAAATAACCATTGTAAAAGAATATACCCATCATGTGCTACAAATACAACGCATGATATTTACAACGGTTTGAGCATTGTTGCCAAAAAGTAAACACAACATTGTATATAACTTTATTCACGACAGTTTGTAAACTGTCGTAAAACCATTGTAAAAACTAAATACAGCAGTTTACAATCGTGGGCAATGTTTTTACCACAGCCGTTGTGCCCACGGACGCAAAATCGCTGTTAAACTGCTGTATATAATATATACCACGTTTTCACTGGTCTTTTACCACTGTTTGCGACCGTTGCAAAAAACAATTTTTCTTGTAGTGTGATTTCTTTGCCGATCCAAAAGGAAATATTGGTAACTTGATTGGTGGTTAAATCATAATAAATTATTCCAGTTGATAGTGCAACTACATATACCATTATTCAAGATAAAGTACTTTCTGAATTAGTATTAGCTGAAAATAATGTTAGTATTATATATCAGGTATATCGAACATCATCAAAAGCTCTAGAAGAGCTTGTATTATATTGACAAATAATACTAAATTCTATATTGACAATGCACTTTAGCAAATTAATGAAAAATTTGCTCATTTTTAAAAATATTCAATGGATATTACATTGAGATAATGCAAAAAGATAATAACAATTTTGCATAAATTCCTTTGTATCTGGTGGAAAGCAAATAAAGGAAAAATTAACAACACTACCATCTGGAACGTATTATACATTTATAAAAGTAATTTAGACAAACCATGTCACGAACCTGAAGTTCGTTGACCTAAAAAACTTTATACATTGGTATGATATGTTTGGGTATATATGAGCAATTATAATGCATCAGATATTTCACATAGGAGCAATATAAAGAACCAGAAGATTCTTTTAATAAATAATTTCCCGTATACTGCTTGAGCAAGGGAAGTTAGTAATCAAACCTTCTAGTATAAAGGTTAATACCGTGTCTCTAATTTTCTTGAAAGAACTCATAAAGATGTATATAGGTTGATATGCCTACTATGTGGCATTTATTAATGTATAGTATTGATTGATATTTCTATTAGATGGTTCTGTGTTTGCTTGCTTTGCAGCATTTTGTCAGACTACTTGCTCACAGAGTAAAACTTAAAAGCCCAATTCCTGAAATCAAGAAAGTTTGCCTTTATGATGCTGGTGAGTTTTGATCTCAAGCATTCAATCATTATTGCATGGCAATCGGAATTGAGGTTGAACATTTAGTTGCTCATGTCCACACTCAAAATAGTATAGCAGAACTGTTTATTAAATATCTTCAATTAATTGCTAGACCATTGTCTATGAAAACAAAACTCCTTTGTTTGGGATCATGCCACATTATATGCTGTAGTAATGATTCGTATAAAGTCAATCATCTATCATCAGTATTATCCCTTGTGTCATATCTTTGGTTGAGAATTTGATGTCTATTGCTTAAAAAGTTTTGGTTGTGCCGTTCTAATACATTATTTATTATATTAGACCAAAAGTTCAATATTGTGAAAATTTTATTATTTGACATGACCTGTTAGACCATCTTGGTTTGTTAATGATAAGGATCATCGATAATCATGTGAAGATTAGAATATTCTTCTATTTGAAAGAATTTTCGTGTGCTGCAAGTTCTCAGGCAATCTGATTATTATTAATCACTAGCTATTTGGAATTGAATTCCAAATATATCTGGAAAATGTTTAGGGAGAACCATGTGGGCCCATTCACTCTACATGTAGACATTCTAGATATTTTATGAATTTGGATCCACTAGAGGTCAAATGTCAAACTCATAACCAGAAGTTTACGAGAATATTTGCTCAATTGATTGATTATGAGTAAAAGTTTAAGATATCGAAAAAAAGACATAATTTTGCTTGTGAATCTTATCCCAAAAGTCATTAATTATTCATATACAATTGGGATATTAATTGCCTATGGTTAGCAAAACAATATTATACGCCTCAATTTATTTGCTACACCAAATTGAGAACAAAACTGATATTGATCTTTCATTTGTAACAATTCTTATATAACATGTCAATAGAGTATGTGAAACCTCTTATATTTGGCTTACTGTCAGAAGCCTCCATAAAAAATTGATAAGTACGATATGTATAGTCACTCTACCACGCATCTTAAGATGGATATTATTATGATGCTGAGAATACAAATTGGATTTGAATCCCTTTTTTTATACTTCATCCATGAAGGATTGTATATTATATCATGTTTTTCTGACTATTTCTCAAATTAAATAGTCTTCTCAGCATTAGAGGGAGGAATTGATAGCTGGTAACAAGTATATGAAATGAGTAATTATAATCCTCGCATGTACTATGCAAACTTGAAGTTTGTAATAGTATATATTTCAAATTACTGACTGCATACTTACCAATAGATATACTGTGTTAAATGCTCCATCTTGGATTGATATAAAATCCTATAAGAGGATTTGAGATATTAATGGTATTAATGGTATGCTTGAAGCATAACATGGTCGATTTCAAAATAAGCATAGATGAAAAGGAATATGGATCAGATTCTTGTGATGGTCCTCTTGAGGTATATACTCTAGAAAAGTATACAAACATAACTAATTAAAAAGTTCTTAAAGAGGCACAGGTACCTGAAATTACTGAAATAAAAAGATCTCAATAAGTTATGTATATACTGAGACAAGATGGAATAGACAAGAAATAATAGTCGACTACATATACTTATGAGCTCAATAAATAGCGAGGATGATGAATCAAATTTCATCAAAATTGTTGACATTGAATATTGGCCAAGATAAAAAGACAATCCTACAGATTGTTACAATGTTAATGATTTAATGATTGATAGTTATGTTTAAAGAACATTAAATATATAGTGGATGTTATTAAAACCTGAAGGTTCACTCAACTGACAATATATGAAAATATATCATTAGATTTGATATGCTTGAATGAAGTATATAAAGAACTTAAAGTTCTTGTATACATTTCTAGATAATATGAGGGATATACGCATTGTACTCTTTTTCCCTTGGCTAAGGTTTTGTCCCAATGGGTTTTCCTAACAAGGTTTTTAACGAGAGAACATCGATGACGTATCCAAAGAATAATGTACTCTTTTCCTTCACTTGGATTTTTTCCCATAGGGTTTTTTTTCCTTGTAAGGTTTTAACGAAGAATATTCTTTGTGTAATAAATGTCTGTGACATATATATTAATGACCTTCAGTATAAAACTCTTGAAGAGTTGAAGTAGAATATATTTCAAAGTATTAAAGATATTAGAGAGATGTGGATGGCTAAGCATGAGAACCATTATGGGCGAAATCAGGAGGAGCAGCTGTACTCTTTTTCCTTCGATCAATTTTTGTCCCGTTGGGATTTTCTAGCAAGGTTTTAATGCGGCAACACTTCGACACTCAAAGTTGATCAGAATTAATTGTATTCTTTTTCCTTAGTTTGGTAGATTTTTCCTATTGGGTTTTTCCCAAACAAGGTTTTTGATTAAACAATTATTGTATAGAATAGTCATTCAAGGGTGAGTGTTGTAAATAAATTAGTTATAGTGTGAATGACTATTTTGCCCTTGAAACCCTAGAAGCTATAGAATTTATTTTCTTGGCCGTCACTCCAAGTTTCTTTTCTTGTGTTCCAAGTTTTTCTTAGTTAGCACATATGTACGTGTATAAATAGGCCTCCTATATTGTGAATGAATATACAATTCAAGAGTTTTTTCCCTAACTTTTCTCTTTTTTTTCCTATTCTTTTCTTCTAGTTTATAACAAAAATCAAATATTTTTTTCTTATTATTTTAGATAAAAATTAATTCATTTCAATTATTTAATTAAAATCAGTTCGATAACCTTGCACTGTTAGCTTTTTCAGTTCGATAACCAGTCCAG
>CAVNYN010153717.1:1391-3891 GCA_963692815.1 Nyctanthes arbor-tristis
GGGGGGGGGAGTTGACTGTTGAGAAGCATGGATTTATGGGGAAATGTGAAAATTAAATTTTCTATGAAGAATGCACAGTCAAAAATGAAGTTGACTAGCTTTTAAGCAAGATTTAAAAATTGCAAACAATCTCTTAATAGTCCCACAGTGAACATTAAGTATCTCTGTTATTTGGCTGTTATATATTACTAAGTTATACAGGTTAAAGTAATATTCTGCCTTCTGGGTTTACCATGATGTAATAGTATTTCATTTTGTATATTCTTAATCCATATATAGGAATGGCAATGGGACGGGTATTACCTGATACCTGATATTACCCGCCCCGAATACCCGCCCCGTTAAGTATCGGGGCGGGTAAGGGGCGAAAAATTTCACCCCGAAATCTTATCGGGGCGGGGACGAGTTTTGGCCGCCCCGCCCCGCCCCGATAACCGGTTTTTTTTTTTTTTTTGAAAAAATATTTTGTTCTCTATGAAATTTCGAAGTTAGATACCAAAGATGAAATTGACATGATACTTAGGATGTCTTTTCATATAGTTTTAATTCCATTTTTTTCTATATTTTTTTAATTATTTGTTAACGGGGCGGGTAACGGGTATATTTTTTGTACCCGCCCCGAATCACCCGCGCCCCAATCGGGTACGGGACGGGTACGGGGCGGGGGATTTCTTAACGGGGCGGGGACGGGGGAAGGCATACCCGCCCCGAACCCGCCCCATTGCCATTCCTATCCATATATGGTAGAATTATTCTGAAGAAAATGTATTTCAACTAGAAAAGACATATGTACAGTCACAGAGCTTCCAATATCTGTTGACTCCAGAACTGACCAGAAGCAGTACTGACTAGAGCTTTGAGAAGAGTTAGGCTATTTTCTGGCTCACTTACATGATTGAGGCAGGCAGCTGAATAAAAAAATATGTAGACATTTCAGTGGGCGGTAGCTGTTTCCTCATAACATTACATTATTGAGGCAATTGTATAAACAATATAGTTAAGTACAACTATCTCTCATTAAGTTTATATTATCAAATTTAGTATTAACCCTGCAGTATCAATGTCAGAACTTTGTTTTCTGAGTCTTGATTTTTTAATTTACCGGCAGTTCTTTCCAGCTTGGCAAGCAAACAAAATAGGGCTCTGTAGCTGACTGAAATAATTTGCAAAATGGGGCATTCCGAGAATCGAACTCGGGACCTCTCGCACCCAAAGCGAGAATCATACCACTAGACCAAATGCCCTGTTTTGTTGATTATTTTGCTCCTTTGAGCTTGTTATTTGCTTCTTGCTTTTACCAACTTTTTGGCTACTATGCATCTAGAAGCACATAGATGAAACTCTTTGATCTATGGACTTACCCATGGCAACCAAAGGTAGCGTGGACTGAGAAGCTACCATGACAGAGTTACCTGATTCTGACAATAAAAAATGCCTACATGCATGTGACTTGTGAAAATAACCAGATGCGCAGGGCAATAAGCTTTTGCATAATGCTCAATATGGTGTAATATTTTGCAGGATTCTGTACTGTTGTTACCGTGCCTTGTCATGTATTCATATTTCTTAACATCTATCCAATGACCACAGTTGCAAAATGTTGAGTGGCATTGTTTGACCCATCTCAGTGACTTAGAGAAGACCTCTTTTACCACTCTTCCGATCTCTGAGTTGACTTCATTTATGATGTTTCATCCTTGTTTTTACTGACATATAGTTGAAAGAGATTAAAAAGAAGGGGAAAAAAAAGAAAAGAAAAGAAAAGGAAAAAGTTTAGAATGTGTAACGACCCTAATCTTGATGACGCATTCTGAGAATTGAACTCAGGACATCTCGCACCCAAAGTGAGAATCATACCACTAGACCAAATGCCCCTATAGTTGATTATATTGTAGCCGTATGTTCACCAGTAGTACATTTCATTTCAGAATATATATATATATATATATATATATATTCATATTGAAGGCAATCAAAGGGAGATTTGAGCTACAACAGTCAGTTCTCTTCCGTGTTGGACAATAAAAAGTTTTTACATGCATATCTGTTGTTTAATACCTTATCTGTTGTTTAATACATTCTTTCATTTCCAATCCATCTGTTGTCTAATTTATCAATTCCAAACTGATTCACTAAAAAATGTGATGAGCAAGGTAGTAGACATTGGTATAATAATGCCCAATGTGGTGCAATTTTGTGATTGATGGTTTCTAGTTCCGCGCCTCTGCTAATGTTTTTCTTTGCATGTATTATACTAACATCCTTGGCTGCTATCTGTTCTCCTGGCATGAATTTGATCTGTCTTTGTGTCTGGAGGACCGGAGAAGATCTCTTCTACCCTAGCACAATGACTGGGTTGATTCATCATTTATGATATTTCATCCTTGGTTTTCTGAAATTTAGTTGAAACAAACTTTAAAAAGAAATTGTAGGATTTACGACCACCTTAATTTGACAGAGCATTCTGAGAGTTGAACTTGGGACCTCTCACAACCAAACC
>CAVNYN010153717.1:8891-14089 GCA_963692815.1 Nyctanthes arbor-tristis
GTACGACATTTATTATTTTATTATTCTTTTTAATTAATTTTTTTTTATTTACATATATATATATATATATATATAGATATATTTGGTTCATGGGGGTAACCTGTAAGTTTGACGTTAAAATAAGAACAAGCTAGAACATAAAGATAGTTTTAATTTTTTTTAATTAAGGATATATTAGATATAAATTCAATTATATACTTCCATTGAGAGTATAATGGAAATCAATATAATGGTTTGATTTGACATCCTGACCCACCCTTCTGGGTCGATGCTAGGCCATGTTTCAGACGTCAAATATTGGTTGTTATACAATGTTTTCAATAAAAAATCTTGCTGTGCTTGCATCTTGCCCTCCGTAGAATGAACCTTGGCTTCACCATTGTACATGCATATGAGTTGAGACTTGTGCCGCTCCTTCTGTAGATTGCAACATGAGTCGTTAAAAGATGATAATTTGTGCAAGACAACAGGCTCTGGCCAAATGCTCAAGGTGGTATAAATTTGCATAGGTGTGTTTGTAGTGCTGCAGCACGTAATGCTTTTCCTTTTGTGTGCTCGTACTTGACAATATTAACAGTATAGGCTCATCTGCAATCTGCTTGACCAGTCTCTGTCTCTCTATCTAGAAGATGCTTTTTTCCCACTTGGCGTAATGACCAAGGTGGCTTTCATTTTGATAGATAGTTCATCCTTGATTTGCTGAATATAGTTGAAAGAAATAAAAATTAAAACCACATGGACTCATGACCATCTTAATTTGAGTGGGGCATTCCTAGAAGCGAACTTGGGACCTCTCGCACCCAAAGCGGAATCATGCCACTAGACCAAATGCCCTCTTTTAGTTGATGCTTTGTTCCTTAGATCTTGTTACTTGCTTCTTGCTTTTTTCAGCATGCCAATTGGTGCACATGTCCATGCTCAAGGCTTCTTTGCGTATTTAAACAACCTCTTAAGGACTGAATAGACTTTTTATTCTTATTGATGATACTAGAAATCCCTGGCTGACATGTTTTCTTTCAGCAGCTGCTGTTTGTAAATTCCCTGTTAATGCAACTGAGAACGGCAAATTATGCAAGTGAGCTTAGCTTCACTGGTTATATTAACTTGGATTTCTATATCCCCGTAAGTTTATATGATGGTGAAACTTTTATCTTTCCATAAAGGGAAGTCTATTATAATGTGTTTCGTTCCAGAGGCACCGGGTAATACCGTTATGGAGACGCCTGGTGTATGTGGCGCATTCTCCTCCGTTAGTTTATATGACCCCACACATGTGGGCCCATTAAATTAGTGGAAGAGATTGTGTCACATACACGGCCTGGTGTCTCCAGATCAAAATTGCTATTCCTGTTATTTGTTTTTCCATATATATTGTTAACAGAATATGCAGTTCGTCCCATACTGATGATTAATCTTTCTCCCATTTCTCTCTCTCTATATATATATATATATTAATGATAAATATTGTCAGCACCGTTCATGCTGACTTTCATCGTAAACTTTGGATCTGATGGCTCTATAAGTGATGATATAAATTAACAATTAATATTTAAACCTTTCAGTAGGGAAATAAGTATTTTATGCTTAGGTTGCATTATTGAGGCAGGCAGCCAAATAAATATATTTCGGTTGGCAGTAACTGTTTCTTCATTATCTTATGGGTAATTATGTTCACACTATGATTTTTGTTTAGTGCACTGCATTTTAATTATTTAAAAAGCCCTTAATAATTACTTAATTTTATAATTGTATCCTTAACTTTTCCTTTATTTAATTTTTATCATTAATTTTTTATTAGTAAAAAATTTTTCTATACTAGAAGTTACTGTTCTAAAATTTCTTCAAGTGTCAAAATTTATTTATGTCTAATATTTTATGAAAAATAAATAATAACGAATATTGAAATGTAGAATATATGTATAAACTTTGAACGATGCTAATATAATCTTTTAGGTTCAAGTCATTATTTACAAAGCAAGTGTGCGAATTCATAAAGAGTAATTAGTTGTGAAAAATAAAAAAAAATAAGTGAGGGATATAATTGTAGTGATAAATAAAGATGAAGACACTTAATGCAATAGAAATGTGGTGGACTAAATAAAATATGTGTTGTGAATAAGACTAGCTTTATATGTTATTATTGAGGCAATTGAATAGAGGTTACCTTATAGCAAGCCGGGGGGATGGATGCTTGATATTTTCCAAATTACAAGACTTGAGAATTTTTTATTTTTTAAAATTCACCAGCTCATGCGTCCTGGTTGACTACCAAAGAAAGGGAAAAAAATTTTTTTTTGGCTGTATGATTGGGTTCAAAAGGCAAAAAGGGGCATTCCGAGAATCGAACTCGGGACCTCTAGACCAAATGCCGGGCTGTGTTTGCTCTTTTCACGTGTTCAGAATGTATCAATGTATGCTTTTCAAGAGTGGCTTAGAGTTCTCAACTTATTGCCGACAAATAAAGACCATCTCAACATCAAGAAGCTTGTGTGACTCATCAAGCTCATGACCTGAAGATTACATGTTCTCTCGATATAGAAGTTTCTCATCTATCTCTTGTGATTGTTACTATGTATTAATAATTTTTGATATTCATACAAATATCTTTAGTTACGTGGCGTGCAAACATACAACCACATAGTGCTATAAACAATATATAAAAATTTTTGTACCACAAAGGTGAATAATTATTGTAATTTTTGAACCAAAAATTGAGAAATCAATGTATTGAGTAAATGGAAGAGCTAAGAGCATTTCTAATATTGGGGAAAAGCTCTATCTAAATTATAAATAATGTATAGTGGAAGGAAGGGAAGAACATAGCCATTTCTGAGGGGTTGGACCTCTTGTAGCTTTTTCCACTTTGTCAAAATGTCCAAATTTTGTCATTTACCAATATAAGAAAGTGTCATATGGGTAAAGAAAGTTACAATTTGTACTTTAGTTCAACTAATGTGAGTTTTACAAAAATTCAACCTATGATTGAACTTTTCCCCCAAAATTTTTTCACCCTATAGATTATTTGAAAATGAATTTTTTTTCCTCTTAAAAATTTTCCCCTACAATTATTTTCACTTAACTCTTTCCCCAACTTTTTCCCCAACATTGAAAATACTCTAATCACCGTTAATTAGGGGGACATTCCAAAGATAAGACCTCAGGATTTCTGCCTTTGGCTGCCAAAATGAAGTTTTTGTTCATTAATATTCCGACTATGCAGAAAAATGGATATAAAGTAGTACGATAAATAGAGAAATGTGAACACAAACCCTCCTCCTCCTCCTCCTCCTCTCAATCAATCAATAAATAAATAAAGGGGAAATTTCATAAATGGCAAAATTTAAAAGTGTAAGTTCAAATGGCACCTTTTAATAACATGTGTAAAAATGACAAAATTTTGAGTAAATTGTCCTATATGCTCGTGTTTGCATTTCATATAGCTTATCTGTCTTTATAGTTTTTTTTTCCTTATTTTTTTTTTTTGAAGATCTGTCTCTATAGTTATGTGTTGTTATTATCGACAGATATGTTTTGTTAAAAAGTGTATATATAGCATTCCGTATAATTCTTTTGTATGACTTCATAGTTGTTCGCGATAATTCTTGACAATAACATTTACCAAAGTGTATGTAGCTTATATAGTTTATTCATATATCTCGACAATTATCTACCAAAACTATAAATCTCAATATTTAAACGCCTTAATTCTAGATAGTTGCGTTGCAGGGGCATTTTTGTCCCAAAAAATGGAAAATGGCCATTTTTACAAAACTTTATAAAGTGGTCTATTTTTCCACATGACAATATAAATGTGGTCAAATCTTACAATTTTCTCATAAATAAAAATAAAATTCAAATTCTATTTAATCGTTTAGGTATATGATATAACATGTCATTCCTTAGCATAGCTTGTTGTATTAACAATTACGAAAAAGGGTTTAACTTATTATTATTATGGAGAGGAGAGGGAGACTTTTTTATCTAGTTTTTCTATGGTATCAATTAGACACAATTTATAGAGTCTAATGTATTGTGTGGCAAATGTCCATTGAACACATTGGGGAAAATGGAGTCATCATCTTTCAATGTGTCCAATTGACACTTATCACATAATACATTAAACTCCATAAAATAGTGTCTATTAAATATACCTTTTTTTTAATCGGTTTTTTGGTTGGTTTCTGTTTTGTGTATATGGGGGTGCGTGGGTGCAGAGGAAGGGTGTGCTTGTGAGATGGAATTGGGTATATTTAATGAACAATCATTGAATTTTCAACGCATAGTTACTAACTCACTGAACTAATAGATGGCAACGGGGCGGGTGATCCCCCTTTGAATCGGGGTGGGGCGGGGATGGAAAAAAATCCCCATTTCAGCCCCCTTTTCAGGGTTTTTTTTTTTTTTTTTTAAAGGCCCCGTAGAAGACACTATTTAGAAACAAGTATTTGCCAAAAAAATTGGTAGAACTGGTTAAGGCTTAGATTGGGTTGATAGAGGTTGAGGGTTTAAATCCTCACAATGTTATATGCTAACTTAAATTTTTTCTTAAATAATAATATTATTATTTTAATATCCGGTTTCGGGGCGGGGTAACCAAAACCCGTCCCTGCCCTGCTAACAATCCGGGGCACAACCTCCTACCCCATCCTCATCCCGTTTCCTAATCCCCACTCCGTTCGGGGTCCCGCGGGTTTTGGGTTTTCAATTGCATTCTGACATCCCTATGACATGTAATTAATTACCCACTAAACTTTCATTATTGTTTACCATCCACCATCATGTTAACTACCGTTTGTACAAGGATAACGTCGTTACCTAAATGGCTTACGGCAAGTGATGTGGTCCAAGCCTTCAATAACGACACATCACTCCCACCTAGCCATCCAACTTGCCACCTAAGAAAGTGCCCTTCGTCTCCTTGTTAAATTTTGTCAACAATGCATTATTCTATCCCCAAACTGTAAACGAATAAGCAAAACTGCAAAAGTATAGGCAGATTCAACCTTTAATCTATTCGCTATCTTCTGAACTTAACTTCTAATTCAACATGCTGAAAGACATTGTTAAATTGGATTCAAGCATTAATCCAGCCGGCCTAATTGGTTTCGAATATGGTGTTTTGGGACACGAAATTGAGGTTTAGGGTGTTCGATTGGGGAATTGGTCCAACATCAACGAATTACGGGTGGCGCGGTTTG
>CAVNYN010154346.1:0-19570 GCA_963692815.1 Nyctanthes arbor-tristis
CAAGCATCTGATCCCCGGGAGGCGAGACGACGATCGTTTTGCGGCCGACGAAGTTCTCGATGCGATCTTGATCTTGATTATGATTTTTCATCAGTAAGCAGTATAATGACATTATTCATTAGTGGGACTTGCGCCTCGAAGGTCGACTGTACGTACAGCTTTGACCTAACCATACGGCCTACGCACTACAAGTTAGAAAATACCTCACCTAGTTGCTCGCCTCGCTCTCCGCCTGAACTTGACTACGCCCCAGAAAGAAAGAGAGAACCGCGTGAACATACAATCAAGTGTTATATTTTTAAAAGTATTTTACCTTTAATTTAAAGTAAAATATAAAGACAAAAAGTTATATTTTACTCTCATCCGTCCCACAAAGATATTCCAGCATTTCATTTTCGTCCATCACACAAAGATAGGCCGTTCACTAAATTGAGCATACATTTAATTTTTTTGTTTCTATGTTTTATCCCTAATTAATCATCTGCATCAACTACCAATGCAGTTTAATATTAATGATAAAGAATGTTATAAATAAAAAATATATGTAAAATTAATTGTCCCAACCATATTAATAGTCATTTCTTAATTCGTGTGAAATTAACTAACCGCCTATCTTTGTGGGACGGGGGAGTAATTAATTAATGTATCATATTAATATATCATGTTGATGTTTATATTGGTCATCACACGCTGGGGTGAAGAGGTCGAAGCTTTCATAGGAGATTCTAAAAAATATTTCAATTAACTGAAAAATCAAAAGGTCATGGGTAGGTACAATTATGATAGCAGTTGAATATAGGTACATCAAAATATAAATTTTTATTTTTATATTTTACTTGAAATTATGGGTAAAATACTTTTAAAAAGAATTATATTTTATAAAAAGAAAATAAGGTTAAAAGGATCATTTTAATAAAAAAATTGATAAATTTAGATAATAAAGTCCTTTTTGCAAGGATTAGCATAAGTTAGGGTTGAAATCGCCAAGTTAAAAATGATAGAGTCCATTTCCACAATACTAGCAAACGATAGGGTCCATTTGCGCAAATTACCCGAGTAATTTTTATTTGTTATTTTTTCCCCGTGAGTAGGAGAGAACCTCCGGACGGTCTGTGATGTAATGAAAATAGACATCCATTTCAGAAAAAAACTATATAACTAAAGAAATTACAAAAAACTATTTGACAAATAATTTTGTTTAGGCACTCAAAAAATCCATGAAGACATGCAATACAATTGATCAAGAAGTAGGTTTCACTCTCCTACTAGCCGAATAGCATTAAGAATTTTACAATTAAAACAAACTTATTGAATTTAGATAAAACCATTCTCATGGTAATTAACATAGAAGGCAGAATGCCATTGGTTGAAAATAAAATAAAACTAAGGGAACACTTCTCCAAAAGCTCTGAGAACCATTGAACTACAGAACAAGAGTTAATTGCTAAATGCCTGCAATTTGTGTGTGTCATTACCAGATGTCTCAGGCTCCATTGCAAATAAAACCACCCAAAACCTATTACACAAAATTCCAATTAAACTTTACTACGATTCATAGATGCAAATGTTAGAATAAATCAACAGCAATGATCACAATTGCCACTGCTAGGAGGTAAAATAATGTATTGTGTTTAACAAGATGCTCAAAACTGCAATATTTGAATAAGGTTTCCCCACATGAAAAATTACATCTGAAGAAAATATTCATTCCTTAATTAAATAAGAAAAAAAGATAACTTCTTTCTTAAACCTTCAATCTTGATTAGTAATGTATCCCTCTTTTCGTCCCTCGAACCCAGGCCTCATCAACTTCTTCTCGCGCTTGGCAATCTTCCTCTTCTTCTTTTCATCAATCCTCCCCATGATGTTATCCTTCCTCTTTTGCTGTTTCTCCTGCTTCATCTTTTCTTGAGTCTCAATCCGCTCCTTCCACTTCTCCGCATTCTTCCCCTTCTTCCTCTTCTCTTTCTTCATGCTCTCCTTAATCAATCGTGCATTGTCATGCACTTTCACCCCCATGGCTCGGCTGGTTGCTGCCTTCCACGACTCCCTGTCTGCCACCTCCTTGTTTTGTCTCTTCACATCCTCCAACCTCTTAGCCTTCTCTAACTCCTTCACCTTCAACATTTTCTTCTTCCTCTTTTTATTCTTTCCCTGCTCCTCATCCCCTAATTTAACTTTACCATATTCAATAATCTCCTCCACGTCTTCACCCTCATCATTCTCGTCCACATTACCAGCCTTCCCACTGCCCTCCCCATCATTCTCGTCCCTCTTCCTTTTCTTCCCTTCGTTCTTCACCTTCTTATCATCAACATTTTTTCCTCCACCTTCTCCACGATTACCACGCAGCAACTCTATCTTTTTCCGCAATCTCTGCCGCAGCTCTTCATAGGTAACTGATTCACCCCTATTAGCATTCCCACTTCCTACCTCCAAATCAATAGATTTAACCCCCATCTCCCCCGCTTCACCACCCCCTTCTAAATCACCAAAACCACCCTTCGGGATTGGCTCCTCTGGTTCAGACTCCGATACTTTGTTAATTTGTTGCTGGAGGAGGTGGAGCGTGGAGGAGGATGACTTGTTCTCCGGGTCTAGGCGGTTTCGCCGTGCAAGTTTAAGATTCTGCCTAGATTGTTGCTTCCAAGACGCTTTGGCCGCTTTGGAGAGGCCCTGGTACCAGGGCTTGGGGTCATCATCGTTCGAGAGGTAAAATTTCGCCGGTATCAGTTCAACTAAATGGTCAAAGAATTGGCAGTGCGATTTGATTACCGATTTCAAGTCGACTGATGGGGTTGGAGAGGATGAAGGAGCACCGATCTTTGCTTTCTTCTTCATTGTGGAGTGACGCCGGACGACACTGGCAGGTGTTAGGGTTTTTAAAAGTCCCAAATGTTAGGGTTCCTGGTGAGGTAAATTTCGTAAAATGACTCCTACCTTTACAAAATATAACAGATTCATCCATATCGTTTGTTTTTCAACGTCCAGGTCCCCGAGCTTTCAACAACTACACGAAACGTCCACTTGATAGTTTCTATCCAATTTTCCCACTAAATTCTTATAAAATGACAATTTCACCCTCATATATTTTAATTTAAATAAACAGAGAGTTTTGAAAGAAGCCAAAAGAATCAAAATAAAAACAAAAAAGAAATATTATCGTCTCTAACCAAGTTAGTCCTACCTTTCCCCTATCTACTTCAATCAAATAATGGCGTTGTAGCCACCAAGCTACCATTTCCTGCAATAAGATGGGGATTTCTTTCCCCCTATCCCTCCTGGCAATAAAACCAAAATTTGTGCTACTGGTAAAGGTACAAAAAAGAGGGATTTCAGTACATCCTCTCATTTTCACTTTGTTCTCATGAATATTATTTTGCTAATTTTGACAGTAACGGCCATTGTTGGATGAGGAATATGGGATAGGTTTGGTTGGAAAAGATGTATTTTTCTTTTTTTTAAATTAAATTCTCTTCGTATTCATTCTTTTAATTAATTTAATAATATAAGGTAAAATTATAATTTTCTTCAGCATCTAACTGAAAGTTGGAATGAACCATCAAAAGAGGCCTTTTGTACAAATAATGAGATAAGTATTCTTGGTCAATTAATAACTCATATATATGTTCAAGAGCCACACTGATCTAATAAGTTAGGTCCCTTGAAATTTTTATCTAGAGGGAAAGGATGTAAACATGATTTAAACGTGATTTTTTAACGGCATTATTGGATGAAAATCGTCCATAGGACTTCATCTATGAATAGTGAATTTATAATAGGTTGAGATGCACCACGTTGAAATAGATATGTATCTAACTTATACAAAGCACAAAAATTTACCCATTATTCTCTCCACCGACCACATATCTCTCTTCCAGTATTTCTCTACTGTTCATTTTACATGTATCATCGTTAATTTCTCTTCAAATAGGGATACCACACTACTATAATTATTTCATTTTTGTTTTTATTATGACACCACACTACTAAAATAATAATGAATAGGGAAGATTTTACAAGTTGTGTAGCTGTAATTTGTAACTGAAGCTTTGCTTGGCCATCAGTTATAGCCACGTATCATTATAATAATTGAATTATATGGCGAAATTCTAATTCGACACCTCTTTTTGATGTGACGAGAGTGTATATGATATTTTGAGAATTGATTTCATCCAAAAAGTGATTTTTTGAAGAGAATATATATATAACTTTAAAAAGTAAGCAAAATTTACAATTTTAGATGCATAATTATTTTATTAGATTAGAAAAATGTGGTTGAAAATAAATTTGACAGGAAGTTAGGCCTAATGTGGAATTGATTTTCCCCAAAATTAATTTTTATTCAAATTTATTTCCTACCATACATTAACATATTAAAATAATATTACACATAGCCCCCTGGGGCATAACTCAACCGGTCTAATAATCAGCGCAAAGGTTTGTTTCTAGCGACAATGTGAGGAGTTCGAAACCCATTGAAGGCATTTAAAGGGATTATTTGCACATCATTGCCAAGTGTTGGAGGTGTGACGGTAGACTCTCATGTGCGCAGAAGTGTACGGTCTTGCGAGGGGAACTAGGGACCAGTTGAGGCACATCCTGCGATTTACCTCCTCTAGCGTTCTAAGGGCCAGGTTCCTGGATGCCCAAGATTAACCTCTTCTAGGGTTCTAGAGGCAAGGGTCCTGTAGACCCAAGATTAGTCCGGCGATTTACCTCCTCTAGGGTTCTAGGGCCAGGGTCCTAGAGGCCTAGGACTAACCTCTTCCAGGGTTCTAAGGGCAAGGGTCCTGGAGGCCCAAGATTAGTCCGGCGCAAGTTGAGATACCTTGTGCCAATCAAAAAAATAATATCGTAAATTTGTAATTTTTTCTTTCAACTAAGAATGACAATAGGACGAGTATTACCCGATACTTGTGAGTATCCGCTCTGAACTGAGCGGGTAGTATCGGAGCATGTACGGGGCGAAATTTTACACCAGAAGTCTTATCGGGGCGGGGACGGGTTTTGTCCACCCCGCCCCGATACCCAGTCTTTTTTTTTTTGAAAAAAATATTTTGTTTCATGTGAAATTTCGAATCTAAATGCCAAAGATGAAACTGACATGATACTTAGGATAATTTTTCATGTAGTTTTAATTTCATTTTTCTCATTTTTTAGTTATTTCTTAACAGGGCGGATAATGGATATTTTTTTTGTACCCGCCCCGAATCTCCCTCGCCCCGTACCCACCTATACCCTATTCAATAGAGTACTCAGCGGGTACGGAGGCGGGGATTTCTTAACAGGGAGGGGACGGAGGAAGGCATACTCGCCCTGAACCCGCCTCATTGCCATTTATACTTTCAACCACACATTCTCTTCAAAAATAATTACAAAATCAATTATCAAATAATTAAAATTTTCACCGCCCTTAATTTTGAAAAATCTATGCCAGCTCGTCAAACACCCACCTTGAGCATCATATTTCTCCACGCCTGCGACTGGTCCCCCATCCTGTCCAGTTCAGACCAAAAAACGGAAAAAGGAAATTTCAAAGTTCCAAATTGAGAAAATCGCCGGCTGATTTTCTTGGGCTGGAACGGAGCGAAATAACGTTCAAATCCACACACACACAAACGCACACTAGAACTTCCAAATAATATCTGCATTTATTATTTGTTTACCCATCTGTATTCTGTCAATCTCTTATAAATTATACTAAAAATATGTCTATAATTTCAGTGATCCGTCTTGCCTACACATTCTCCCTCTTGATTAGTTCTGCAATTTGTCATGCCCTAGATCTCGCTCATATATATACAATACACTTGTATGTATAAACTTGAAGATGAATCCTTTTGATTTTTGATTAAACTTCTGGATCTCTTTCGCTTCCTCCAACTCTTCAGTGGGGTTTAATCAGGTATTGGATATGTTTTTGTTGATCAGATAGACAGATGAATGCGTATGTCTTTGAGCATTGATGAAATGTGAACTTCATTGAGGGCTTTGTATATGAAATTTTGTGCATTTATTTATGCTGAGTGCGGGCACACAGTGTATTTATGTTGACGAAAGTGAAGTACAACGTGATTTCATGTGTATCTCTCCAGTGCATGGGACGGGTGGGTTCGTTGACAGGAGGTTTAATTTTTGAAGAGATTGAAAGGTGGTGTGTTCGAGTCAGACTGGCAGGTTGGGTTGAACTTTGTTATTGGAACTTTCTTTTTACGTGAATTTGCAAGGAGAAGGGTAGGAATTCTGCTTGTCGTTCAGGCTTTTATCGATCCTAATCTGCCAAGGTTCTGTTTGTTATTGTAACTTGTGATTTATTTTTATCACTTTCTCAGTTTTCTCTTCTATTTCTTGACATTACGGTTCTCGAGTTTGTTTCATTTTCCCATCCTCTCCTCTTTCTGGGCTCTGATTTTGATTCTGATCATTTAGAATTTGCTTCAGTAATCAGTTGGATTTAAATTATTATCCAAAGAGATGATACTTTCTGTTTGCATTTTGAATTCTTGGGTAAATTTTGCTATTTATGAGGTGCATATTTCTCTGCTTCTTTTATACTGTTCAGATGTAAGATCTGCATCCCCTTCTTCTGGAATTATATGTTTTAGCCTTCAAATCATGAATTATTTCAAGTGTTCAAATGTCTTTCCTCAATGATTGAATGAAATTTGATACTTGTTTGAGTCCGCCTTTTACAGTGTCCATAGCAGTACACAATTTGTTAACGGAAATGGATTGTCACCAAAATTAATTACTGTAATATTAAATGTTGTCTCCTGTTACTTCTAATGGGTTCTGGCTTTCTTCTCCAAAATATTCCACATTTTGGAATTAATTTCGGTTGTGTTTGAGTCTAAGGATATTCCTCAAGAGATGCATTTACATTATTATATAATTCTTATTTTGCAGCTAGGGTTGCAGGTACATATCTATGTCCTGAGAAGGTCTGGATTCTTACCAAATCCTGGGTCTTGAAGCTTGATTTAAGCTGATGGTTTAAAGAAATAAAATTTTGGACGTAAGGCAAGCTTTGGCTTCCCAGCATGAAAAACAAGCAAATAGGGCCTGCATCTCACCAACGTGGTCATTTAAAGAAGCCCACATGGATCATCATATTGGTTTCTCTAGTCAGCGTCTTCTTAGTTTTGGCTTATGTTTTGCCACCTCAGAATTCTGCTGCGTGTTATGTACTTTTGTCTAGTGGCTGTAAAGCTATATCTAATTGGCTTCCCCCTGCACTGACAAGAGAATTGACTGATGATGAGATTGCTTCACGTATTGTAATTAGAGATATTCTATAGACAGCTCCTGTAATAACAGAAAATTCAAAGCTTGCCTTCCTATTTCTGACACCTGGAGCTTTACCCTTGGAGATACTGTGGGATAAATTTTTTCAGGTACGCTGCTTTCATTTACCACTAAAGCCTTAAGCCTTCTACCTTTAATAGTTTCTTTTTAATGTTTTATGGTTACGTTGCTTTATGACCTGATGTAAGCCAATTCACAAAGTGTGTCTTGGGGGACAGGAGGAGTAATCTTAATCAGGTGGATGTACTGTATAATTCTGGTCTTTCGGGTTGTACTAGTCCTAGTGGGGAAATTATGGCAGTTTTCTAAGATGGATATAAATAAGATTTCTGATGTGGAGTCTCTAAAATTTGCAAAGCCTCTGACACATTTTGAGCTTTGCTAAACAATCTCCATGTGTTGGCTGTATTTTGAGTTCATAATTGCATTCTTAAGCCCTTCTATAATATATAGGAAGATTGATAGACAGAAGAAGAGAAGAGAAGCATTATCTTCCAGCAAGAATCGTATTTTTCTATTTTAACGTCCCAATCAACATTTGAAATACTCCAGGCAGCCTGATGTTGTACCAAGTTCTGAGAAAATTAGATGCACCAAAAGTTTCCAAGTTTATGCCCATCTAATCAATTATCTACTTAATATATTGTATATGGATTGTAGTCAAACTATATTTTGCATATATTTGTCCATGACCCGAGGAATTCATCTATCCGATCTCTAGCTTATGAGTTATCTTCTTGATATGCTGGAATGGAATCAAATTATATTTTAAAATCAATGCTTTTGGATAGATGATGTTAAGTTATATGCATTTTCTATATTTGCTTAGTTAGCTAATGCAAACGATGCGTGAGTAAAAATGCTTTGCTTGCTGAATTATGTAATTGATTTGTGTTTGGAAAAATCTAGCAAGGAGAGAGCATCAAATTATTGTGTTTTATGTTTGCCTCCATGTTTTAGTTCTATACATAAACATAAGAGCCATGTGTGCTTTTAGGGGTGCAAACTGTGAAACAGAAACTGCTGTTTCTTGTTGCTAGTCTGTCATAGTCTCTTGATCAAGCCTAATAGGTTTTGTAATTTTAAGGGTGCCTCATATGAGATCATGCTGTGAGGAGCCAAGTTAAAAAAATGGATGCAGTTGGGAGCTTTTAAAATCTGTCAAATAAAACTCTCGTATTTATTATTCATGAGACTGTACTATGGTAGGTTATGTCAAAGTGTCCGTTTGCCATTCAGTTATAATTGGCTTATAATTGCTATATTATAAATTAGTGCCACGTGGAACTACAAAAAATTGGCACATCAACTTGATGATGAAAGTCATATATGAACTTAAATTATAGGAACTTAAATGGGCAATATACTTGATGATGAAAGTCATATGAACTTAAATTATATTAGGGGAATTTCCTAAAATTGTGAAATTTAACGTGGCAAGGGCATAAATGACCACTTTTCATAACTTGGAAAAACGACCATTTTTACTGGTGAAATATCAATTATACCCTTCTCCTTCATCAAATTTACAATGTCGAACCCAACTCCAAAGCCTAACCTAAATTGACTTCGTACAACATCATTTTCACCCAAAAAAAAAAAATAAATAAATATAATAAAACAAGGAAAAAATGGTTAATGCGTAATTGCAAATAATGCGGTCTCTGTCATCCAGTATTCCGACCTTCACTGCAACAACAGAACATAATTTTCACTCATAGATCATATTTACCATTCACCATAAAAAATTTCCCCATGAATAATTATACATTACATATTTAAAAAATGTGGAATTAATAGTTAATTGTGTAAGGGTTGAATTTGGATGAAAATTGAAAAGATTGCAAACGAAGAAACAGAATTCAAGAGGTTTTTTTGCTTATAATTAATAGTATTTCTCATTCACTGTATCCAACCCTGAATTTGCATGTGCTAAGCACTGGAAATATTTAAGGAAAAACTACTTTTGTCTATTAATGAAATGATCAGTACAGAATCTCGGTAGTCAGTAGAAGTACACTATTTGTATTGAGTTTTTGAGGAAAAGATTAGGTCACTAAGAATACTGCACTCTAGAAAGTCACTAGATAACGTGGATTTGGAGAGGGAAAAAAAAGATATTGAGGTTATGACTGGGAAAATTTGCAGCATATGATAACTGGAAGCACATGATTGAAGTTCTTGAAGTTGTTACGGATGGATCTTAATAATTTGGTGGACATTAATAGCAAACCAATCATGGTTTTATAAGTTCTCATGATGGTTATCACTGAATATGAAAGCTCAAGTAAACATAAAGTAACCGCCGATTTAAGCAGATGAGTCCATGTCCTTTGTAACCAAGAGAAAATGGACAAAGGAAAAGAATTGGGTAGGTTGTCTTTTATAGGGAAAACGATACTGACTTCATTGTCTTTATATGCTCTAGTAATGTACTTTTGATGTCATAATTTGTTCACATAATTTTGCAGGGCAATGAAGGTCGATTTTCTATCTATGTGCATGCGTCCAAGGATATACCAGTACATGTTAGCCGCTACTTTATTAATCGCGAAATTCATAGTGGCGCGGTGTGTATATCTTTGCCCCGACTTCATTTTATATATTTGATTTACCTTGGTTATTGAGGGTCTTAAGGAAGTTAAGCTAGTAATGTACTACAATTCTTCTGTTACTTCAATTTTTATAGTTGCTTATTTTTAGAGTGTCCATACTATAGGCTCGAACTTAGAGCTTTTCTATTTCCCAATATATTTTCCCTGTTGTCTCTAAATGATGTTCTGAAGGTCGAAAATGTAGGGTAATCTTTTCTTTTTATCCTCATTCAATATGCTTTATAAGCCTCGGCGGAGGTGTCTAGAAATAAGTGGCCAAGATGGAACTGCTGCTGTCAATCTATCATTCATTTGCTGATGTCTTCATATCTGTTCCCTTATTGTAAAGCTTAAGTTTAAATTTCAATTGCAACATTGCAAATGAGCTTTATGAATAACGTTAAAGCACATAAGAATTGGTTTTTTATTATTCCAAAACTCATAAGTGATGTCAATATTGACAATTGTAGTTCATAGGAAAATTTGCAGGGAATTACATTTTTTTTGCCCCTTTTCTGTTTACTATTAATGTTATTGTTCTTTTATAATAAGTGCAGCCAAATTATATTAAGAGAAGTAGCTTTTAGTCAATATGTATCTATTGATGCCATGGTAAATGATTTGGAATTCACATTTATAACTTACTTATGGAGCATGGTTGCTTTAAGTTCGTCATGGTCTTATTGTTGATCTATTTGGGTCTTACTATCTAACTGCGATGGAAACTGCTGTCTTGTTGATATACCTGTAAGGCTGTAACAGATACCAGCTGAACATTGTAATTTTTTTAATTCCTTTCGCAGGTAGAATGGGGAAAAGTTTCAATGATTGATGCAGAAAAAAGGCTTTTAGCAAATGCGCTTAAAGATCCTGACAATCAGCATTTTGTACTACTTTCTGACAGGTGGCTAGACGATTATGTCATTATTAAGCTCCTTTTCCCACACCTATCTGTCTTGTGCTACTGGTCATTTATTGATTGAGCAATTTTCCTCAATCGCAGCTGCATACCACTGTATGATTTCAATTATGTGTACAACTATCTCATGCATGCAAATATAAGCTTCATAGACAGGTAAGTCCTCTGTTTTTTATTATGTCATTATAATAATGATTTTATGCAGTTATTTTTTTGACTCATCAATGAGAGCACACAGGCAACCATATGGTTCATTATTAAAAAAAAAAAAAGAATAAATAATAATAAATCTAGGCGGAAATTTTGATTCTGGCTTATTTTAAATTTTTGTACATGACATTTATATAGTAGAAAATAGTAGAAAGAAAAAAGTAGTTTAGTTATAATAGATCGCCCATTTTGGGACATATAGAGACATATAACTTACTCCAACAAAAGAAGGATTGTAGTAAATGAAAACAAATTAGAATACCGCGCATATCACACTGCAATATATTATCAAGCATTCAATCAGTTTAAAGTTCGAGAACTGTACTTTCCGCAGTTCAGAATTTTGGCTACTAATTCCCTTCCATTTTGCAGCTTTGAAGATCCTGGTCCACATGGAAATGGCAGGTATTCTGAACACATGTTACCTGAAGTTAGGAAGAAAGATTTTCGAAAGGGTGCACAGGTATGGTTTAATATTTTGGTAGCGTCCACCGGGTTTGAAGAAAAAGTCATAGGTTGGAGATTTGGATGTCAAAACTTGAACGCGAATATAGTAGCCATGTTTATTTAAAAATGATCTAACACCATATGTATAGCACTATATGGTGCCATATGGCCACGGGGCTTGTATTGGGACAGGCCACATGATTGTGGTTTCTCGTGTATCATATCTCAATGCACGCCAGGTGGTCATATAGCACCATATGGTACTATACCATGTAGTTTTAGATCGAAACTATATGTTTATTAGACTTTTTCGTGATACAATGAGTGTCAAATTGCAAAATATAAAAGAAAAATGCTTGTAAAAATCTTGTCAACTTTACCCTCTGTGTTTAATGGTTGCTAGTAGATCACCATGTTTACTTGCACTTTAATTGTAATTTCATATGGTTCCCATGTGCCGCGAAGTGGGGATTGGCAATTTGTGTTTAGGTAAATTTGGTTGCTAGCTAGAATAATTTGAAATTCTTTATGAGTTTTTAAATTTTGAATATTGCAGTGGTTTACAATGAAGCGGCAGCATGCTATTATTACTATGGCTGATAGTTTGTACTATTCAAAATTCAGGGAGTATTGCAAGGTTAATTAATTTCCCTTTTTCATCTTAATTTCTTCTATCTATTGACAATTTAGAGCTTGTTTTTTGTGAGCTTTATGTAAAAGAGTTTTAGGGCCCCGTATGATTTTGATTATTTGAGAATTTATTTTGTGAAAAATGATTTTTTGGGAGAATGTGTGGTTGAAAAATAAGGAAAAATTATGAATTTACGTGTAATATTATTTTAATAGGTGAATGTCTGGTTGGAAATGAATTTAATGAAAATTGATTTTGAGAAAATCAATTCCATATGGGGCTTTAGATTTATAAGAGAATGTGTGGTGATAATGTAAAGAAAGATTATTAGGTAGTGTGATAATTTGTTTTTTGCGGAGAATATGTGGTTGGGTATTGATTTGATAAATTTTTTTCTTTTGATAAAGCTCCAAAGAACAAGCTCTTAATTTGGTGTAGTTTTTGAAGTGGTTAATTCCATCAACCTCTGTTTACTTCTTGCCTTATTGATGGTTTTCATGCATGAAGTAGTTAAGCATATCAGTGTTTTAGGGGCCCATACTAATTATGTTTTCAAATAAAACAATTATTTCATCACATGTTAAAAAAAGTGACTTATCATTCATCAATTTATGGTTTTATTTAAGTGTGATCAACTAACCTTTCATTTGTCTCTGATGGATTATACAGTTTCTAACATGGTGGGCTTTAGGATTACCAACTATAATCAGTAAATAGTATGTAATGATTATTGCTATTGTTATTGTGTTTTGAATTTAGAGTTAAGGTCATATTACTATGCACCACACCCCAGGGGTAGGGGATAGGGGGGGGGAGAATAAGACTATAGGGAACTGCACGCTGTCTATTTCTGTTATTTTGTTTATTCATGAAGAGGCTCTCAGATGCACAAAGTATGGCATTATGTTTGGTAGAGTGGAGTTGACACGTTCCACTCTAAGTGCCTCTAACTTACTTGATGTGACGTACGCTGACGATAAATTCCAACTAAAAAGTTAGAATTTACCGTCAAGGTTTGTTTATATACTAATTATTTTAGAAAATTTCGACAGCATCTCCTCTAATTTGTTAACAAAACCAACCTGCATAACACCCAACAGCAACCCAAATCCACTTCATAATATAATAATTCCCATCACCACTGGTAACAATACTTCATGTAGGAAAAATTTTACTAAATTAAGTACGTTTTACTCAGACTTCCCAATGTATACTAATAAATTTAATTATGTCAAGGTATATAAATCACAATAACAAAAAACCCTATAATAAATTTTATATGGTGGCCCGAATCCTTGAAATAGCAAGCTCGGCTACAAGGTGTTGCCTAAACTCCAAATGCTACCTGGAAGAAAAATCATATTGAAAACATATGAGCTAACTAGCTCAGTGAGTGGAGTTTTTATAAATAAACATGCTTTCAAAAGTTGAAATGTAATTTTTGCAACATCTTGAACAAATGTTCAAGCTCATTTGGAAATTTCATGACTTTAAATATAAATCTAGCATAACATCAACCTTTATGGAATCATCACATGTTAGAAAATATCATGAACATCATTTCACTTTATAATCATCATAGAATCCATTAGAAAATATCATGAATATTATTTTATTTCAAGATCATCATAAAATCATCCCCAAAGAGTATCCAACATCACATGATCATAATACAAGTCATACGCATGTAGACGGTCAGCTTGGGCTATTGGTACCTTATGACCCCTTCGGCCTAGGCGGCACAATTAAACAGCTTGAGTCATAGCTAGCACACAGGCTCCTTCGCCTGGGGCGGCATTCATTTGGTCAACTTGAGCCATAGGCCCCTTCGCCCATAGGCGACATATTCATAGCATTGGATACAAATTTGGGGGATTTTTATGCATCATAAATTATATTTCAAATAGAACGTTCCTCTGAAAAGCATGAAGCATCATTTCATAAAAGTACGTCATCATAAAACATTTCAAGCTCTTATGAAATACATCATCATCATAAAACATTTCAAGTCCATGTGAATTAAAGTATAATTCAACTTTCATTTAGAAGAAAGAAAGAAGAGGAAGATCTCCATTCACCGGCATGTAGCCATGTACATGTAGCTCCTTTCGTGATTCCTGTAGTATAACATGAAGACTCAAATTTCAAATCCTTTTCTCATAAAAATCTTCTTGTCCGAATAATTCCATTTTTTAACTTTCAAATCATTCCATTCATTCATTTTCCCCTTTTTCTCTATTCACTTATTCCACGTCCTAATTTACTAAGTTGTTCACCATATACTTCATTAATTCCCTAGATTAACACATGTTTACTCTTTAAGTCATATTCCATTTCTTTCCTTTAAGTTCATGACAATTTCATAATTTCTATAACTAAATAAAGCTGCCCGCATAATGTAATTACTCTTAAAGTCAGTTATTCTCTCCATTACCATTTGATTTCATCTTTAAAATATCAATAAGACTTAATACCTTTCATTCCAACAATAGTTATTGCCATTTATATCATAATTTCAAATATTGCATAAGATGTTCGCTTGTTATTTATATTCAACACTTTATAGTTCAATAAATTCTCCTCCTTATTTAAAATTAGAAATTGAATCCATATCTTTCTAAGTTCCCTTTCCTTAAAGTCACAAATCATACTAGTTAATCCTTACCTTTGTATAGTTAACTAGGGGATGTTTGATTCAATTTATGGTAGTTGATTTATAAAGAGAAATTATAAAGATGTGAAATGAGTGGTGTGGATTTAATAGAAATTTGAAATTTGTGGTTATATATGAGTAGTTGTCAAATCAATAGTCAAATCAGTGGTAGGTGGGATTATAATGTGTTTTGTTAAAGAGTATCAAACAAAGCCTAATCTTTAACAATCATCCTAATATTCCAACCTTCTTTCATGAGCTAAGAATAAAGAGGGCTAAATCCACTTAATTAATTCCCTTCTTAGTTACAAATCCTATGCGCCTTTAAATCTTCAATAATTCTTCATTTCTCAAATAAATTTATGCTTGTCCACTTTATATAATTATTCTATAGACTTACTTCGTACTAGAAATTACAATAGATCACATATTAAGATCTTAGATTCCACCAAACATAACAACACTAACTCTCAATTCTTAAACACTAATTCTTAGCCTTTAAACAAAATACCCACTTTTTCTACTAAATATGAAATTTCAAACATGACTTTCCTTATTTAGCTCATATCAACATAATAAAATCATATAACTTAAGGCTTCAATATTATATTGTAAACCTTAGGAACTTATTTCAAAACATAAGCTTGAAATAGAGCATAAATTATTCTTCTTGGATCATTGTATAATTAAACTAGTCTTTGATAATCACTTTTAATATTCACATATTAAAATCTTAAATATCTACTAAATAAAAACACTAATTCCTTACCGTTAACACTAAATTCACTAAATTCTTTCTTAGCCTTTAACATATTTCCACGTCATCTAATAAATATTAAGTCATTCATTATTTGTATTTATTTTCAACTTCACCAATTTATCCAATTACCATAACACCATTCCATAAATCATACACCAACTTATTTATATAAATTTCAACTAATTCTCACACATAGTTTCATCTTTATACTAACCAATTATAAATTCTTATAATGATATAAAGAATCTTAAATTTCATAACCAATTAATGATTTAATGCCTCTAAAACATGTATTAAACAAATTATAACCTAGTATTGTGTGTTCATAAAAATTTCATAAACCTTAATAAAATTTACATTCCAAAACTTATATAAATTCAAAACTTAAAGATCAATATAGCACTTACTTGGTTGATCTTTGCTCTCCTTCTACTTCTTCCCAAAATTCTTCCAACTTTTCATCATTTTCACTTTTGGTTTTTTCTTTTCTCGGGCTTCAGAATCGTTGCGCCTCTTCTTTTCTTTCTTTGCTTTATTTTGCTTTTTGGTTTTTGTTTGTTTAGTATTAGTAGATAATATATATACACACATAATATAATACTAAATGGCCCAATTCCACTAGAATTTTCTGGAGAATGGAGCCGATTTCTTACATTTCAATTTTCCTTTTTTTTTTTTTAAACTCCATTTTTACCCTTATCTTATGTTTAGATTTAATTTGGTCCTCATGTTTTCAATCTATTACGTGGAATGAAAGTATAAAGAAAAATTAGAGTGTAAGAGGAGTTGTTATCTTTGTGCATGTGACTTTTAGGGAGTAGAAGGAGCCAACCCGTGGAAATTAATTGGTGCTTGACTTGTCTGAATGCATAAATAGTGAATCTCTCTTAGTTTGATAAGTCGACAATCCACGCACATTCTATTGCTAGTTGTATTTTGAGCTTCTTTAGGAAATTTAAATTTAGGAGGGTGTATTTATTTTAGACTTTTAAAGATTTTTAGAGCATGATTAGTGTGGGGGGAAAAATCCAAAATTTGGAGTTTTTCCCCCACCATAATCAATTAGTGTATAGGGAAAAAGGGGGAAAAAAGTCATTTGTTGGGGGAAAAATGTAAGTGAGGGGCAAAATCCCCCTCACTTACATTTTTCCCCCCACCCACTTTCTTCCTTAAGAAAAGAATAAATTAAAAATAATAGTATTTTGTTAAAAATTGAATATCAAAAGTATGATAAAAAAAAGTAATGATAAAATAATTTGTAAAAAAAATCTTAAAAAATAAACAAAATCCTTTAATATGTTTTCCCCTCAGTTTTTTCCCCTACGCATTATTTGAAAATAGGTTTTTTCCCCTGATTTTTTCCCCTGAGCTTGTTTTCCCTTGGTTTTTTTCCCTAAACATTAATCTTGCTTTTAGAGATTTGTAAAGTTCTGAGATATTCAATTTAGACTTTTTAAGTCTCAAAAAGTCTCAAAAGTCTTGGTGTATTCAATTGAGACTTTTTAAGAGTCTCTAAGTCTCAAGGTATTCAAACTGATTATAACTTTTTGAGATTTCTTAACTTTTAAGGCTTTTGGAGACTTTTTAACTAAAATATAAAGAAAAAAAGGTTTCTGAAAGTCTCATCCACCCCTGTGAGATTTATGAAGACTTCTTGAATTATTTGTCACTTTAAAAGAATGTCTTTTCCGACTTTTTTATCAATCCTCCCCCACTAGTGTCTTGCAAAACTTCTCCATGATTTGTCTCGTCCCCCACCAAATCTTACAGTAGGGGAAATCTTGCCGTAGGAGAAGTTGACTATTATCTTACTTACTAGTTTATTTTTTATTCTTATTTATTATTTATTTTTTTATAAGATTTATTAAATTTTTTTCCCAAATTATTATCTTTTTCTATTAAATGTGTCACCTCCGCATCGCCTGCTACTTGAATTAGTTTGTCCTATTCAGGTCGAACCATGAGTTTCCAGATAGTTTTTTTCCCCTTTCCTATTGTCATTTCTATATTTCAAGTATTCATTTGTTTTATTTATTTTTTTATCAACTAAGATTAATAATTTTTTGTGTATCTTTAACATTTTTCTTGTTATTCATTTTCGTAGACCGAGCTATTATTATTTTTAAATTTTTATATGGTAATGATTCAATTATTATGGAGTTAAGAATGAAAATGATCAATGGGATTTTCATAGGAATTTTCATCTCCGTCTTGCCTTTGGTAGTGCCCTGTTCCGACCTCATTTTCCTATTTATGTGGGGGGAGTAAACGATATTTAATTTTTTTTTGCTATTTGACGGTGATAATGGTACTATGAATTAGATGTTTTGGTTTTAGGAAAAGATTAGTATTTTTACAATGTTGTAAAAATTTATAAAAATTTTCTAGTACTAGTTTATTTTTTCATTTTTTGAAAATAATTTTATAGATTTGAATAATTTTATTGTTTTTATTTTTGATTTGGTCATTTAAAAAGTTGTTTGACATAATATTATATATATTTATAGTTTTTATTTTTGAAAATGAATGTCTAAACTCTCAAAAACTCTTGTAAAGTTCTAAAAAAGAGTCTAACAAAAGTCTACCTAAGTCTTTTAATTAAATCCCAACAAACCCACAGTTACAAAATCTTCAAAATTCATCGATTTGAAGAAGTCTTTAAAAATCTATAAAATATTGGATTGAATATAGGCCCCTTAGCCTCTGTTTCTGGATTACTTTGTTGAGCATTTTACATAATTAGTCATTGAAAGCAATCCACTAATGCATAACATAGACCCTTAATTTATCTTTATATTTTTTTATTATTTTGATCATAAAATCATGTTTCACTTATCAACCTTGAGATGTAACAACTGTCAAAAGGTCAAATCCCTTTTACTTCCTACCATAACCTTCCTAATCAGAGCATTCTTCAGTTTAGTTGTGAGCGAAGAATTTGGTGTAAAATTGCTTGATGGTTTCTTGGGATTATACGCCAAAGAAAACATGTCCATATATTTCTAAGTCATCGGCTTTTTTAATTGCCTTGTTAAAAGCATCTTTAAAAAAAAAAGGACTGAAAGCTTTTGCCTGAAATGTGTTCTTGAAAATCTCAATATCCTTTTTTTTTTTCTTTTAATTTTTCTTTTTTGTTGATTAGTTCAGAGTTATTTTATATGTAACTTGATAGAACATTTGAGTTCATTCTTTTTCTTTTCAGATAACCATTGGGTAACATCTCTGTTTTCATAAAACAGCCAGGATTTGATGGACGATATTGCTATTCAGATGAGCACTACTTGCCGACTTTTTTCCATGTAAGGATATCAGTTATATACATATATAGACACACTTCATTTTGGTTCTTCTATTGGATTATTTGTAAGGAAATTGGTTCTTCTCACCTTTTCAGATGCTCGATCAAGCTGGAATTGCAAATTGGTCAGTAACACATGTCGATTGGTCAGAAAGGAAATGGCATCCAAAATCATATCAATCACAGGATGTAACACATGAGCTGTTGAGAAGTATTACAGTATGACTCCTCTTTCTGAACTTTTATGTCAATATTCGTGTTACATCCCCCTTTTTTTGGTGGTTTAAGCTTCACGCTAATTGTGCAAATGCTATCATGATGTGAGGTCTATGCCTATAAAATTTAGAACTTGTAGAAATCATATTAGTTGCTGCTGAATATAATTTGATTTTTCTAGCTAATGATGATGAACTTATGTTTTTGCAGTCTATTACAGATAGCGTGCATGTTTCAAGTGATCAAAGGGTTAGTATGTCTTTGAAAAACTGTACTTTTGTTGAAATTTCATGGTGCCAGTATTCTGAATAGAATTTATTTCTTTGTTCTTCAGAGTGAAATTCAGATTAGGCCTTGCTTGTGGAATGGAAGCAAACGACCATGTTACTTGTTTGCAAGGAAATTTTTACCTGAAACTCTAGATATATTGATGCTTCTTTTTCCTAATTATACATCTACTTGAGTTTGGGTGATGATATCTTCATATTAATTCTTTGTTTAATTCAAGAATTGGATCCGACCCCTTTGCCTCCA
>CAVNYN010154467.1:441-21250 GCA_963692815.1 Nyctanthes arbor-tristis
GCCATTCCCTAAGGAGAGGGTGCCGTGATTCCGATACACATGGTGTGGTTCTAAATCTGAGCTCAAAACCATACATCAAGGAGAGAGTTTGGAGCAAGTTTTGAGGTGTTTTTCTACCACTTTAGGAAATTATTTGGCCTTTGTTTATGCATAATATTGTAGAATAGGCATTGTAATCTCAACAAATGGTATCAGAGACTTGGTAGGAGGGATTAAAGTGTGGAAAAAGGCTCAAAACCGGACTGAAATCGAAGAAAACAGCACCGAGCAGTTTTTGAAAATTTTCAAAAAATTGGAAATTTGAAGAGCGACTCCGACCAAACCAGACATATGTTGGAGAAACTGAGACCAGACCCAGACTCATCGCAACGAGGCGCATCCACTGGTGGAGAGTGTTTTTCCTGTGACCTCCGGTAACGGCGCATGGACGTCACGCGCAGCTCCAGTGAGGGCGCGTGGGGTGGAGTTTTTCGGCGAACTGTTCAACAGGCAGTTTGTTGCAGACGTTGAAATGGACCTTTTGGTGGTGGTGCTGTAATTTTTGGGCTATCGTCCGATAATGAGCTTGAAGCGGTTTCTGGCGAGTTTTTTGGAATTGTGGTTGGTGGTGCATTGTTTTAAAACAATTATTCTATAGATTTATTGATTTATCAAGTACCGAAGACCACAAAACACCGTTGTTCAATGGTGTTGGGTAATATTAGACTAAACTGTCCTTTAGAAGCATGTTTTAGGTTGTTGATTACTTTTGATGCTTCGACTTTGTATGATAGTTTAGGTAGTGTGATTATGTGAATTCATTGCTCTCTTATTTTCCATAATATTGTGACTTGATTACTAGATTGGATTTCTTGTGTAGTCTTGGATTTGCACGTAATGTGTATTGCTTGTCTTTGATACCGGAAAAATTGGTATTTGGTGAATATTGTCATGTAAATGAATGTGTTTTGATTTGCATCATATTGGAGAGTGATTTTGGTGTTAGATTGGTTTAGGTTGCATTTGTATGTGAATGACTTTTATTGAATCAATATCTCCTTTTAAGTCACCAGTCATAGGGTCGAAAGTGGAATTATCGCCATTTGATGGAAAGAGAGATTACTCAGTTTGGAAGCAAAAAATGAAAGCCATTTTAATTCAACAAAAAGTTGCTAAAGCACTTGATGACCCAAGCACATACCCCAATGCATTAAAAGCTAAACTTGATGAAATTACTGATATGAATGAAATTGCACATAGTTCTATCATTCTGCATTTGTTTGATGATATTGTGAGACAAGTTGATGAACATAAGATTGCAAAGGAATTATGGGAAGCTCTTGAAAGACATTTTTGACAAAAACTTTGCCATACAGGATTTTCTTGCTTAAAAAACTTTTTAGTTTTAAAATGGACACGAGAAAGAACATTCAGTCCAATCTCGCTGATTTTAGCAAGATTGTCAAGAGTTTGGTCCGCAATGAAAAGAATTTGATGATGAAGACCTAGCTATCATTCTTTTGAGCTCTCTTCCTGATTCATATCGTGATATTAGGAATACCATCAAGTATGATAGGGATAAGTTGACTCAGGTTATCGTGATAGATGCCTTGAAGTCTAGATCGGAAGTCAAGAAAGAGTCAAGGGACATGCGAGAAGAGAGCTTGTTTAGTGGTTCTCGGGGGAGGTATGAGTCTAGAGAGGGTAACTCTAGCTCTAGTCATAAGAAGAGTAGAGACAAGTCAAGGGGTAGATCTAAATCTCGGGATAAGAGTGGTAAGAAGTGCTATAATTGCAATATGCTGGGGCACTATAAGAGAAATTGTCCTACTCCAATGGGAAACAAAAAGTACAGCAGGGTAGTAATCAAAACCTAGTTGCTGTTGTTGATTCCTTTCATGACTTGCATATCAATATAGTGATTCGTGCTGGCACTTCTAGTTACTAGAGGAGCCTACATGCTATGAATGTGAGCAGTATTGACTTTCACAAGGAGTGGATCCTTGATACCGGTGCCACTGCTCATATGTGTCCATATAGATCTTGGTTTTATAACTATAGAGAGGTTGAGCCTAGACAAGTTTATTTGGGAGATAACACTTCACATACTGAGCAAGGAGTTGGAGACATTGCCATTAGGATGCATGATGGTATAGTCAGACCTTTATTGGGTGTTAGGCATGTTCCTGGGATGGCTAGGAATCTCATTTCTATGACTGTTTTAGAGGACCAAGGCTATAAATTTGAAAATCACAGTGGTACCCTTAAGGTTTCCAAGGGATCTCTTGTAGTTATGAAAGGACCAAGAAAATTTGGGTTGTATGTCCTTCAAAGTGAAGAGATCGGAAGAGCACAGAGTTAGCTTTGTCTTCAATTGTTGAGGATAAGTCAGACCTTTGGCATAGAAGGATGAGACGCATTGAGAATAGAGGGTTGAAATGTTTTAGTGACTAGAAGTTGTTGGGAAAAGATAGTGCTAGACGTTTGAGCTTTTGTAAGACGTGTGTTCTAGGAAAGTCACACAGAGTTACCTTTGAGATTGGTGAGCATTGCGCTAAGTGCCCTCTTGATTACATTCATGCTGACTTGTGGGGACCAGAAAAACATTCTACATTTAGGGAGAATAGATTTTTTCTGTCCATTGTTGATGACCATTTAAGGAAAGTTTGAGTGTATCTCCTTAAATCCAAATCTAAAATCTTCAGCAAACTCAAGTCCTGGCTTGCCTTAGTTGAGAACCAAATAGGTAGAAGTGTGAAAACTTTTAGGATTGACAATGGACTAGAGTTTTGCAACTTTGAATTTGATAAATTCTACAGGGGCAAGGGTATTAGGAGACAGTGGACTGTGAGAAGTACCTTGCAGTAAAATTGGGTGGTTAAAAGGATGAATAGGACCTTGATAGATAAGCTCAGATGCTTGTTGATCAGCTCAGGGTTGTCTAAAGGTTTTTGGGATGAAGCCTTGTGTACTATTGCCTAACTGATAAATATGTCTCCTTCCAGCGCTGTTAACTTCAAAACTCCAGAAGAATTATGGAGTGTAAGCCTCCAGATTTGTCACATCTTAGAGTATTTGGTTGTACGGCTTTTGCACACCAAGTTGAGGGCAAGTTGGACCCTAGGGCTAGTAAATGTGTCATGTTGGGCTATCCTGAGGGAGTGAAGGGTTATAGATTGTGGGTTCTAGGTGAAAGAGGTATTAAGCTTATATATAGCAGAGATGTGAAGTTTAATGAACTTGAGATGCCTTGCTTAAGACCTGAAAGAAAGAGGCTGAGAAGGAGGAGTCTTCTTCTGAAAAGAAGATTGAGTTTGAGGTGAAGAAATTAGACATTAATTCGGAGGGTAGGGAAACTTAACCTCAAGTTGAATTTGATCATGAAACAGTTAATGAACAACCCGAGCTTGAGCCTGAATATGAAATTCCTGAAACTGATGTCCCTAGTGAAGAAACATCTACAGGTAACGATTTGGTAGATTATTAATTGGTTAGGGATAGAGAGAAAAGACAAGTGAGGCCGAATTTGAGATCGGAAGAGCGTCGTGAATTTGATCGACTTTGTCTTAGTTTCAAGTGAAGCCATGGAGTCTATTGAGCATATATCATTCGAAGAGGCTATCAATTGTAAATACTCTGAAAAGTGGAAGCAGGCTATGAAGGAGGAGATCCAATCTCTGAACATGAATGAGACTAGGAAATTGGTTGAAAAACCAAAGAATCAAAAAGTAGTCTAATGTAAATGGATCTACAAGTTGAAAGAAGGAGTTGAACCTAATGACTCCATCAGATACAAGGCCATGTTGGAAGCTAAGGGATTTACTCAGAGAGGGGATTGATTATAATGAGGTGTTCTCCCCGGTGATCAAGTATAAGACTATTAGGTTAGTCTTGGCCTTAGTTGTTCAATTCAATTGGGAGTTAGAGCAATTATATGCTAAGACTGCTTTTCTTCACGGAGAGTTAGAGGAAGTCATTTACATGTCTCAGCTTCAAGGGTTTGCGGTGAAGGGCAAGTGTGAACTTGTGTGCCTGCTGAGGAAGTCCTTGTATGGTCTTAAGCAGAGTCCTAGGCAGTGGTATAGGAGATTTGATGCTTATGTGCTCAAAATTGGTTTCAAAATGAGTGAATTTGATGCATGTCTTTATTACAATAACTGCAAACCTGGTTGTGAAATTTATTTGTTGTTGTATCTAGATGACATGTTGCTTGCTAATCCTAGTAAAGCCGAAATCATGAAGATGAAAAACCTTTTGAAATCTGAATTTGACCTGAAAGACTTAGGTGAAGTAAGAAAGATTCCTGGCATGGTTATTAAAAGAAATAGGGCGGAAAACAGATTAACTATTAATCAGGAGTCTTATCTGGAAAAGGTAATAACCAAGTTTGGCATGAAATATGCTAAGTCTGTCAACATACCAATGGGTGCACGCATATCTTTGTCCTCTGCACAATGTCCCAAATTTGAAGAGTAAAAACAGGTAATGAGTAAGATTCATTATGCTAATGCCATTGGTTCTGTGATGTATTCAATGATAAACATTAGACCTGATCTTGCTTATGCGATTAGTTTCCTAAGTAGTTTCATGGCTAATCTTGGTAAACTTCATTGGAATGCTCTTAAATGGCTTTTGAGATACCTGAGTGGGACCGTCAGGAGGGGGTTAGTGTTCGAAAAGAGAAGTGATAATCTTGAGCTTAGAGGTTATGTAGATTCTAATTTTGCAGGCGATAAAGATCAGAGGAAATCTATTACTTCTTCTCTTTGAGTGGTAATTGTATCACTTGGAAATCACAATTACAATCTATTGTTACACTTTCCAGTACTGAAACTGAGTATGTTGCACTCACTGAAGCTATAAAAGAATGCATGTGGTTGAAAGGCCTATTATGTGAACTTAACTTCTTGCGTGAAACTGTTATATATTTACTGATAGTCAAAGTGTGTTGATGTTGTGTAAAAATCAAGTGTACCATTAGAGGTCCAAGCACAATGAGGTAAATTATTATTTCATTAGAGAGAAGTTAGTTTTAGTAACTACTCAAAATTGCAACTAATGGTAATCCTGCAAATGTTGGAACAAAAGTATTTGCGGTTGGTAAGTTTAACAAGTGTCTATCAATTCTTGAAATTGATAATAGTTAATTGTTTTGCAGGTAGTTGGCTGGAGAGAGCGATGATGATTTATTAGGACCACACTGACACCTTTTGGATAGCACTTGTAATCAGGGAATCTGACACGACGCTCTTCCGATCTCCAATGTGAAGATTTGTGAGTGTGGCTCACTTAAATCCATTATTGGGCTCAATTGAAAAGTCTTGGCCCAATTGGATATTACCATTACTTCTTTTGGCCATTTTAAAAGATAATGTATTGTCTTGCCTTCTTGAGTTTTGGCCATTCAAAGGAACAAGAGAGGCAGTGAGTTGAGAGATCGGAAGTTTCGGCAAAAATCCGTCCAACTCCGACGAGCCTCCGGTTGCCATTTCCCAAGGAGACAGTTCCATGATTCCAGTACACATGGTGTGGTTCAAAATCTGAGCTCAAAACCATATATCAAGGAGAGAGTTTGGAGCAAGCTTTGAGTTGTTCTTCTACCACTTTAGCAGATTATTTGGCTTTTTTTTTTATGCATAATATTATGGAATAGGCATTGTAATCTCCACAGATATTGTGTTGATCAAACTCTATTTCTGAAGAAGTGCCTGTAAAATTTGTGTTAGATGGACAAGAAAAATCTAAATGTAGAAGACTTGTGATCTCCAAGGGTTGGACAACAATCTTGAGTCTACTTTTATAAACTTGTATGCAAGAATTTGGTTCAACTCAAAAAGGCAGATACATGAAGTTTACTTTATTGTGGTTGATGACTGAAAAAGATAAAAAATAAAAAAAATTAAATTAAATGCAGATGCACTGTGTTAGAGTGAATTTCCAATACACTGCGATACTGAACTTCGAGTCAAATTGACTGAATAATTGCCAATCTGGCTACAGAGTCTTATCTATCTCCTGTTAAGGAGCCTTATGGCTTACGTGATGGAAATCTAACAAAAACGGCCCCACCAACAGGGGGCCGCTTTTGTTAGATTTTCGCCACGTAAGTCATCTATATATTTAATAGGAGCCTTATCTATCTCCTTAGCAAATTTGGAATAATTGCTACCCCTATACCTATTATCTCAATTCTCTTTAGTCTTTGGTATTTGGGGAGTATTAAAAAACTTTCCTTTTATATGAAGGATACATTTGATATTTGTTTGACATTACCTTGATCCTTGCAGAATAAATGTTCTGTGTCAAGATGCCAAAAGGTATGATTTCTTTCTCTAATTATTATCCATAAGGTTCCTTCGGAGACTAAAATTTCCTAGATTGATCAGTTTAGACCTATCCACTGTCGTCAAAATTTTTTCTGTCAATAACGCTACTAAGATCTTACCATGTACGAAGTGTGAAGTCGTGTAAATGTAAATAAGTAGAACGATTTCTCGTACGTCGTACGCGGGCCTTCCATAAAATGTTAGTGTACTGAAGACCAGACATAGTATTATTTTAGACCATGAATAAGAACTTGACTTTTTACTTTGTTCCTTTTTCGACAGTGAATAATAGAGAGGCTTCGGAGTCGAAACAAATTAATGGATGCTTCGATAAGATTTCAGGGCCGAGCCAAAAAATCGAAAGGCTCAAAATTCTGACAACCGGGTTGATGTTGTCTGATAGACTAGAACACTACTAAGAAGAAAATTAGAGATCAAGATAAGGATTTCAATGATCAAGTCTACCTATTACAATGAAAACCATTGCACATACTAACATTTATTCAAGAGGAACACGGAAAATACATAAAAATTAGAAATTAGATCTTTTCATAAATGATAAATGGTTTTTAATTATATATTTCCATAATCATCTTCTCTAACCAATTATCCCCTTAATTATTCTCCATAATTGGTGAAATTCCAACGTTACAGAGATGATTGAGGTATATTGGTGCTCACAAGACGTCAAAGAGTCTGCTATCCAAATTCAAGAAGCACAACAAGAAATGGGAATCGAAGATCTGGTTTAAAATCATAATCTCTAGGGACGTTTTATCTTCGTCCTAGGAAGCTCATAGCGCATGTCTGTCCTTATTCAATATTTTTTAATTTCAGATCATCAAGTGTTTTTTCAAGTCACGGCCAAAATTGATTTGAGTGAACCCTTAGATGCTTCTCATTATCTTGCTATGGAGGAATTCACATGGCACATATGTATTGTATAAAACTTTGTGTAAGTTTTCCGTGTAAGAGTAGAATAACTCAAAATATTTCACTTCGTTAATACTTTCTTCTGACACATTGGTATGTGATAAGCGTATGAAATTTCTCTCAATTTTTTAAACTAGAATTGGATACTTCATATCATTTGAATCGGCAGAGGATCCTTTATATACTAAAGAAATGCCTTCTTAATTTTGGATATATAAACATTTCTAAAGTTAATTGAAGTTGCATACCCATTTAATTAATCTATACTAGATTCTTAACCGTGCGTTACACAGGAAGAATGCATATCAAATAATTTTAAAAAATAAATAATATGAAATTTTATCTTTTTTTATGATGAAATTTTATAAAGGTATATTACCCAATAAGGAATAATTAATTTTTGACATCAACTAAACAATAATGTAATTTACTTTCTTGTCATCTTAGGAGGGTGTATTCATTTGGGACATTTAAAGACTTTTGAGGATTTATAAAATTTTGAGACATTCGATTTAGACTTTTCAAGACTCTTTCAAAATATTGATGTATTTAATTAAAACTTTTTAAAACTTTTAAAAAATCTTTAAAAGTCACAAGGTATTCAATTGATATTTTTCAAGAGCCTCAATAAGTCTCGAGGTATTCAAACTGACTAGAATTTTGTGAGATTTCTTAAATTTTGGGACATTTGGAAAAAACGTCTTTAAAAGTCTCAACTACACCCATGAGATTTCTTAAGACCATTTGAGCTTTTTTTTAAAAAAAATAATATCTCTTCTATTTTTCTTTATCGATCTCTCACTATATCTACCTACGAATTTTTTTCTATGACATGCCCCATTCCATTCCCCACTACATCTCAAGATAGGACATCTGGATTCTTGTCTTTTTTTTTTTTTTTTAAACTAGTTTACTTTTTATTCTTATTTAATTCTTATATATTATTTATTTTTTTCAAATTATTATATTTTTTATTAAATGGGAATGGAGGACGAGTCACTCCTGCACCACTCTGAACTCCACAACATAGATTTTTTTCTACCATTCAGGCTTTGGATCGTTGACAGTTTCTTTTTCTTTTCTTTTCTGTTTATATATTGCAAGCGCTCATTTATTTTATTTTTTTATCAATTAGATTAATAATTGTTTGTTTACCTCAAACATTTTTTTCATTACTCATTTTCATAAACTGATTATTATTTTTAAATTTTATGTGTTATTAGTTTAATTATTGTGCAGTTAGGCTCAAAATGATCGGGACGACATGTGATAAGATATTTTCATTTACGCCTCGTTTTGCTAGCTCCTTGTCTCAATTTTATTTTCCCGCTTACATTGGGAGAATACGTGATATTTTATTTTTTGTCAGACAGTAATACTGAAATTATAAATTATATTTTTTTGGTTTTAGGAAATGTTATGAATTTTACGATGTTATAAAACTTTATAAAAAATTTTTTACTACCAACTTGATTTTTCATTTTTTGAAAATAATTTTATTCATATGTAATTGCTCATTTAAAAAAACTGCACCACATAATATTATATATTATAATAATTTTTTAAAATTAAAATGAATGTCTAAAGTCTCAAAAAGCCTTGGAAAGTTTTTAAATGAAAGTAAATAAAAGTCCAGATAAGTCTTTTACTTAAATCTCATCAAATTTATAAAAGTTTAAGAAATCCTTAAAATGTCCACAAAAGTCACGCATTAAAAAAAGTCATTTATAGAAGTTTGGATTGAATACAACCCCCTTAAGATAACCACAGTTTACAATAAATTTTAACCTGATTGTTCTCATTAATGCAAATAAATAGCATTTTATTTTTCACATTAATTTAGATAAATAGCACTGTACAAAATAATTGCCAATTATAGTAAGCAGTGTCGCGGTGTCGTGTACTTTAAAAATATTTCTTATTCGAAACCAATAAAGTCAGATAGCATGAAGATTATATAATATATATATATATATGATAAGAGAAAGATGGCTTTTTCGGCTCATTTTCTGACTCCGTAAAATTTCTGACTCTTCAAGATTTTTAGTGATATGATTTAACTCATTTTTTTATTTTTTATCTTTTTTTTTTGAAAATTATTACGCTAATTTATTAAATGATATTCACTTTTCTATTTATTAACCCATATCCAATTATCAATTCATGGTAGTTTCTTTAGCCAACTATTTTGAGTTAGGGATCTGTCACTTATCAAATCGAACAAGAAATTAATTGAAAATTCTATTTAAAAAAAAAGCAAATAGTAATCTTTATAATTCGAAAACGCATGCATAGTACATCTCAAAACGAATAAATTTCTAAAAATTTGTAACCTTATTGTAAATTTCAATTCTTAATGATTTTTGAAGAAATTGTTATATGGTTATCGTAGTGCAGTAATCAAATTTGATTTTTATAGTATTACAATTTACCGAGTCTATAATTAATAGAAATTGGAACGTTTTGGTAATTTCTCATGGAACAAAAATTTCAATTTGTCATTTTAAATCTGACCTTACTGTATTTGGAGTTGGATTATTCATTTGAGAGATAGATTGAATATTGATACAGTTGCACTGTAATAGTTGCTCAACAATTTTTTAACATTTTACTTGTATCGAATCACCTCAATTAATTTTTATTTATATATGGATAATTAATTGGTGCTTTAATTCAAACAAATGTTACATTGGCTCCTATGTTTAAACATACGTGCCCCTCCCTTCCCCTATATCTATTGTATAAAAAAAAACAGAATTAACTAGTGCAAAAAGTGTTACCGACGAATAAATTCAAATATAATAGAATGATTACAAAAACTTATATCTCATAATAATAATATGACTCAACTAGCTGTATTAATAATTTATATGAAACTTTTGTATAAAAATTCATTGGCATTTGTTATATATATATATATATATATATATAAGAGAAAGATGACTTTCCCCACTCATTTTCTAGCTCTATGAAATTTCTGGCTCTGTAAGATTTCTGGCTTATAAGATTTCTGGTGATATCATTTAATTTTTTTTTATATTTCTTTTTACCTTTTTTTTAGAAATTGTTATGCTAATTTATTAAATGATATTCATTTCTCCTTTTTTAACCCAAATCCAATCATCAATTTACAATAATTTCTTTAGCCAACTATTTTAAATTAAGAATCTGTCACTTATCAAATCGAATGTGAAATTAATTGAGAATTCTATTTCAGAAAAAGTAAATAGTAATCTTTACAATTCAAAAACGCATGCATAGTACGTCTTTAAATGAATAAATTTCTAAGAATCTATAACTTTATTGTAAATTTCAATTTTTAATGATTTTTGAAGAAATTTTTATATGGCTATTGTACTGCAATAATCAAATTTGATTTTTTTAAAATTATAGTATTCTAATTTGCTGATTTTATAATTAATGTAAATTAGAACTTTTTGATAATTTTCCATGGAACAAAAATTTCAATTCGCAATTTTAAATCTGATCCTACTATATTTGGAGTTGGATTATTTATTTGAGAGATATACCGAATATTGATATAGATGCACTGTAATAGCTGTTCAACAATTTTTAAGCATTTTACTTTTATTGAATCACATCAATAAATTTTTATTTATATATGTATAATTAATTGGTGCTGTAATTTAAACAATGGCTATATTGGTTAAGTTTCCCATATTATAAGTAGAAGGTCCTAGATTGGAACACACCAACCCCGCCCATCCCCTCCACTCCCCCCATTACCTATACTTATTGTATTAAAAAAAAGAATTAACTGGTGCTAAAAGTATTACTAATGAATAAATTAAAATATAATAGAATGATTATAAAAACTTATGTCTTATAATACTAATATGACTCAACTGGCTGTATTAATAATTTATATAAAATTTTTGTATAAAAATTTATTGACATTTGTTATTAGAGTAATTATATAGAGACATGTTTACTTGATATGAATAACTGATATTGGTTTCCCTCCCATCCCCTACGTCCAATGTATTAGAAAAAAAAAGAATTAACTGGTATAAAAAGTATTATCGACAAATAAATTAAAATATAATAGAATATTTATAAAAATTTACGTCTCATAATGCTAATATATGACTCAATTGACTGTATTAATAATTTATTAAATTTTTGTATAAAAATTTATTGACATTTTAATTATAGTAATTCTAGGTAGACATGTTTATCTGATATGAATAACTGATATTTGTTAGATGACAAACATGAATTCATTTTTTATATGCAAGTAGTGAATTTGAAGGCCCACAATCATCCAATATATGGTTGACAACTAAACATGTCATTTTTCTATGTCAGATAAATATGTCTCCCTAAAATTATTACAGTTATTATTACTTTTAGATCCCGTACAATACACGAGTGAGAATTCTAGTTTAATAATACATAAAAATAGTTATATATAAAATAATCGTCATTATTAATTTTCGTTTATATAAGAAAAATTAAGAAAACATCACAATTATAATTTTCAATTAACTTAAACTAATAATATATGTTTAATTTCTATTAATTATAAACTACAAATTTAAAAATATGTTAGACAATTAAATAATTAAATTTATCTATAATCTAAATAATTAAATGATGATAATTATATATTAGTTATTAAATTTAATAGTTAATCTTTCTTTCTTTCTTTCTTTCTTTCTTTTTCTTTCTTTTTCTTTCTTTTTTTTTTAATAGACTTCTCATCCATTCATCACAAAAGATTGCTCCTTTCCATGTAGAAGCCTAAAAACAAAGGAACAATATCCGTCCATACAACATCAACATCCAAATTGCAAGCATGTGCCGCCAGCATATGGGCCATCATATTTCTCTCACGAGAAATGTGACAACACTTATCACAATTGACAAGCTCTAGTAAGCTTCTAATATTATTCAGAACTGTAGGGGGATATTCAGATTCCAGATAAGAGTCCACCATTGATCATACTGCAAGTTGTTGCTCCCCTCCAACCTAGATAAGTCTCATCCTTGAGCCATCAAGTGGTATCCACTCTTCACGGAAAAAACAGCCCTTCGGTGAGAAGTTCCAGATTAAAGCGTCATGTTGCTCGTCGCCCACTGGAATAGTCAAAATTCAATTCCTATTCATCGGCCAGAATAATTGCTCAATCACCTCCACATTCCAGTCGCCATGCAAAGGTATATTGCAAAAGTGAATAAAATTTTTTTTAAAAATAATGAAAAATCTAGAGTACCACACATATTATCACAATATGAAATAAAACGTCTGAAAAGACCATGCTAATAGAGTTTTTGACTAGAAAACTATAGTATATAAAAGTATCTCAACTCCTTTCATTTAATTAGTATATAGATTTCTGTAACGTGTATTCTTATGACGTTTCACGGCCTCCAACATGGTCAAGGATTCAGCCATAAAAAGTGAAAAATTATTGTTCTCCTTTTGTGTTTAAAAAATTTAAATTGTCTTTTTGTAATTTTACAGACGTCATGATGCATATGGTAATAAATTACTATGAAAAAGACATCTTATCTTTTTTTTTTTTTTCAATACCAAGTTAATTATATTTATCAGCAAGTGGATCTCGCAATGTCTAGAGTATAGACAAACTTCCTTATTTTTTATGGAAAAGTAGTATAATTAAGTAGCACTTTGATAAGTGTATTTTATATGCAAAAATACTTTTCTTAACTTATACAATTTTCTATGAAATCGAGCAGATTTTTACCTTTGTGTGGATATGGTTCATATAGGTGAAAAGCTCAAATTAGAGTGATACAAGTGAAAAGAACTATTTTTGAACCAAATTGAGCTTTACATACATCAAGATGTGATGGCTCGGGAGTGGGAAGAGAAAAGATCAATGTCAACAAGTTTGAAGACTTAATGTCATCGTTGGGGAACTTGAAATAGATCATTTGTGTCATGTTTAAAGAGAGCGGGGACCCTGATGAATAGTTTAAAAAGTTTGGGTACGTGCTTAAATGAAGAAAAAACTGAAAAGGACCATTGCCGCAAGAAAAAGCGAAAGCAGGGACCGAAGTGCACGCTGTGGAAGAAGGCCGCGGGTAGGCCGCGGCAAGCATACCCACGGCCACCCGCGGGCTTGGCTGGGAACCTGTTGGCCGCGGCCGCAGCCACCTGTGGCCCGTATCGGGAGACATCGTTTATGCGTTTTCGGGCCGTTGTTGGTACATTCTAGGGTTCGAAGGCCTCCGTAACTATAAAAGAACGAAAACCCTTCTATAAAATGGGGGATTCCTCATAGAAAATCATTCTTGATGGCTAGGAGATTGGAGCAAAGGCTTGGAGATTGAAGCCAGTGTTCACGTAAAGATTGAAGCACGGAGTTCTTCGTTTGGTGCAAACGTTTTCTTCGTTATTCTTCATCTTTTCTTTGCAATAATCTGGTAATATATTTAAACCCTACGAATGCTTATATAACGAATTCCTTTATTATACGTAACTAATTTTCCTTGTTGAAACAATCGATGAAGCAATATATATGTTTTGATTATGTTAATCTCATTCATGACTCTAATTGTTATTGCGTACTTATTTTCTATTGTGATATGTAATTACCTTTTATTTGCCTGATCAACTTGTAATTGCGTTAGTGAGTTCGTGAGGAGACTGAGAGATAAGTCACCTTCAATAGAAAACATAAATTGTATAGAAGATAGAGATATACTTTTATGATTTGTGTGACCACAAAAATGGTTTTTTGTTAATTAATGCACTCAACTAGGTTGAAATTCACATAGAGATATAGTGGATTTACTTAGTTGGGTAGATTTGAATTTGCTCGAAAAAGGTTTTCAATTAAACTTATAAAACTGGTTGTGAGTACGTGATAGTGAATTATTATGAGTGAGATTGCATAATTGGAACGCCTGTTTATTGTGGATTCGTGAGTCTCAACGTCTTCATTCATATATTTTCTAATCCATTAATTTGAGTTGCTTCCTAGATTAAAATAGATAGAGCATTTAATTTTTAGTTTAAACAACCTTGTTATTCTTTTACAAACTTTTAATTTCCTTATTCAATTAGTTTGAAATTGACTCAAGTGAAATAGGTGACAATGTTCCCTGTGGGATTGACATTCGGGACTCATCTAGTCCTATACTACTTGAACAGTATCGTGCGTCTGCGATTTCGCCTATCACACTTGCAATCTTTAACCTTTAAATACTTTCATTAGGAGGCCATTAGCATTTCTTTCCTAGTCATTGAGGTCCAACCCTCCAAGTTTTAATACGTTGCTATCTATTTTGACCAAAACAGTCAAATTTCGGGGTGAACATAGTGCGTCACACGAGTCTTCGATCAAAGGGAGCAAAACCATTGATACAAGTATGAGTCTTACAATCTGCACAAAAATTTAAAAAAAGACTTACAAATCGTAAACCAAGAAATATTGTGTTTTCATGCATCATATAATTAGTTTGTCGTGTTTCCCATACATCATGTGACTTTTAAATTAATAACTATTACATGACCACATATGTGTTGATAAAAAAGTATGTAAACTTTGACTGTAGGATTAGAATAAATCTACAAATTTATCAAAGAATAAGGCTATTAATCAATAAGTACACAAAAACTTTTCTTGGAATCCTCAAAGTCCAAAAAAGAAATACGCGAGCGACGGGTTACATGAGTTTCTGTGAATTAGAGGACCTATATGTTAAAAAAATAGTCCACTTATCATATTCAGTATGTATCTAATTTTTTATTTCAATCTCTAATTAATTATTATTCAACTACTTATACATTAAAAGTATTTCAAATAATTAATGAGATATAACTATATATGTAGAAAAATAAAGTAAATTATATACGTAGTGATGCGCATCGTAATAAATAAATTACCATTACCATGATAAAGACTTTTTTTTTTTTTTGGTTTTTTGCTTTTTTTCCCTGGAGAGAGAATGATAAAGACATCTTTGTTAAAATTTTTAATTCCAAGTTAATTATTGTATTTATCAACAAGTGGATATCAAAATCTTTAAAGTTCAACCTGTAGACAAAGTTAATTACTTTTGAAAAAGTAGTATAAGTAAGTAGCACTTGCAATCTGTAACCTTTAAATCCTTTCTTTAGGAGGTGTTTGGTATTTCTATCCTAGTAATTGAGGTCCCCAAACCCTTCAAGGTTTAACACATTGTGATACGTATGTTTGACCAAAAAAGTCAATTTCCCAATTAAATGATTCAATCAACGTTATATAAAAAGTGTTACAAACAATACAGTAGGCATTATTGTGCTTTCGTACATTGTATATGACTACTTGATCATATTTTTCAGATATCATGACTTTTAAATCAACAACTATTACAAGGGCACATATGCAAATTTTGTTTGTACTATTTTTTTTTATTACTTGTTTGTACTATTAGAACAATTCTACAAATTTATCAAGGAATAAGACAACTAATCGATTATTAATACGATTATTAATCAAGTTCTAATACAATAAGGTAAATTATATCAACATAATTCTTTACCTAATGTTGGTGATTGTCCTCTCTCTCTCTCTCTCTCTCTCTCTCTCTCTCTCTCTCACATCTATGCTTGTGTTGCATAGCTAGAAAATTCATTTCTAATTAATTTTGCTTTTCCATTCATGTTCTCCAAGAATTAATTAATATAATATATGTCATGTTACTACAATAATTTTTTCTTTCGGTGAAGGACGAGACACCTCTTCACGTAAATCAACTTGTCATATGTCCTTTGTGGCATGCCATGCAGTCCTCTACACCTTCTTGATTTGTGGTTATTGGAGCGTAGATTTGATGTCCTAACGTCTTCCAAACCCATGTTAGCATCTACATATGCGTATGGCTAAATATATTACATAAATATATCAAAAGGGCATTGGATTACTACGGTAGACTGGCCTTCAAAAACAGGTGAATTCGGCAGCTGTGGCTCGAGTTTCGTCCCAGTGAGAAAATAATTCTATCACATTAAAAAACGTATGTAATTGTAATGGCTAATCAAACGTGTCAATGCCAATAATTTAGCAAAGATATTTTTTCTTAACATGTTTAAAAAATCATGTCAGATAGACACAGGATAAAATATACAAGAAAAATTCCAGTTGGACAAATAAGTTGACAAAAAAGGTGACAAAATGGAGATGTAGACTATGTGATAATCATTGATGAAAAAATGACGTGATGTGTTGAAAAACAAGATAATGTCATGTGTCAGTTTTATTTAAATTTTTGTATTTTATTTTATTCAAGTAGCACAACTCAATGTACAAACCTCAATTGCTACCTTGCATATAAAAAACAATAGGATAAGTTTGTTTCTTTGAAATTATTGTGTATCAAAACTCAGTTTGGTAACTAATTATTTAACGTTTAACAGTGCAAAATCATGTAAACTACCAGTATCTTAGCTAGCTATTATAGTAAAACTAAAAATATATATATATATTTAAAAATTTGACAAATATTCCAGATAAAAAATAGGGGTTAATTTCACAAAAGGTCCCCAACTTTTACGTTAAAATTGATTAGGTCCCTAACCATTTTTAAGACTCTCCTAGACCCCAACTTTTTATAAATATGCACGAAAAGTATATTTTTTCACTATTTGGTCAATTTTTTAAAAAAATAACGATTATACCCTTAGTTTGCTTACTTTAAAAATAAAATATTTAAAAATAATAAAAAATTTAAAAAAAAAGGAAAAAACCACCCCCTACCCCTCTCTTCTAAGAACCACCTCAAACGGCAGTACTTTGCTGCCGTTTCCGACAGCCAAAATTTGGTGGGGGAATGAATCCCCTGATTTATTGCCGAAAGCAACCCCAAAAAATGCTGTCAGAAATGCAATCATTTCTGATAGCATTTTTGTTGTTGTTTCGATAGCAAGGGGGATTGACACACCCTCTTAAAAATGCTGCTAGAAATGGCAGCGTTTGGGGGAGGGAGATTCACCCCCACTTTTTTGCTACTGGAAACGACAGCAAAAATGCTGCTAGTGCCATTTCTGACAGTATTTTTGAGGAGAGGAGGGGTGAATCCCCTCTGCTATCAGAAACGGTAGCATTCTTGCTGCTGTTTCCTACAACATTTTGGGGGTGGGGGGGGGTCATCCCCCAAATTTTTTGCCTGTTGTTTCCGACAAGCAAATGGGTGGGATTCAACCCCCCCTCCCCCCATTTTGGCCGCCGCTGTTTCCGGCGGTTCGTGAAGGGATTATTATTAAATATTTTATTTTTAAAGTAAATAAACTAAGGGTATAAAGGTTATTTTTTAAAAAAATTGACCGAATAGATAAAAAGGGACTTTCGTGCGTATTTATGAAAGGTTAGGAACTCACGAGAGTCTTAAAAAAGGTTGAGAATATAATCAATTCTTAACCCCAAAGTTGGGGACCTTTTGTGAAATTAACCCTAAAAATAAAGATGAAGATCGACAAATATAGAGTGCAGATTATAAAGAGACAAACACTAACAATGTGTGTGGCAACTCATGTGATTATAATATGTCACACAACATCATTTCACTAGTTTCACTTTTTTCAAAAAGTTAAAAAGAGATCGGAAGAGCAAGCCGCAATATTCGACTTTTTACAAAAAACAACTAATAAAATGATGTCTCGTAATAAATTATAATCTAACAAAATAATCCATGAGCTGTCAAACACTTTATAATAATTGAGAAGGACATAGTCTAAAGCAAATAAATCAGTTAAGATTGAATTTTTTAAATTCAATGTCCTATTAGTCTAGAATAAACTTTCTTTTTAAAAGGTGAACCGTTTATTTTATAACTCATCTATGGGTGAGGAATTGCAAGTGCTGATAATTGAATAGTGAAATTGAGAATGATACTTGTCAAGGTAACTAGGATTAATTGATTTCTAGTACACACTAGTATACGGTTAAGGGTATGAAATCTTCCTCGAATTTTTTAAACTAAACGTTGATATTTTATATCGTTTAGGTAGTAAGAGGATCATTTTACGGCCGAGAGATGCGGCATGTTCATATATTAAAGTTATTTGAAGTTCTTGACATTTACCCATTTTATCATTTTTCTGTAACTTATCTTCTTTTAAGGGTCACGACGTCCAACGTAGGAAAGGTACAAAATTTTTTAGGTGTAAAGCATCCAAATCCAACATTATTGTTCCATTTTGTGCTTTTAATTGTCTTTTTGTACATGTCTTCACGCACATGGTAATAAATAAATAAATTAACATGATTACATAATTAATCATTTCTTAATTGAGAAGTGGCTCTCGCAAATCGCAATCTTTAACCAACTTAATTGTTTGCGGAAAAGTAGCATAAGTTGACTCACGGTAATCTTTAAATTCTGATGCCTTAGTCCATTTAATTGGGGGCTAAAGTTGAGGCCATGAGACGTAGATGTCTCAAATTTGATTCCCCCTATGTAGGAGTTTGTCTACATTTTATATATAGTTTGTAGTCTCCTGTATAGGAGTTTGATTTTGTTTATATTATTGATTTTTGTACGCTGTGCTTTAGTAGGATATATATCTATATATACTTGTACTGTTATAATACAGATTGTAATTGTACTTAAAAAAATAATCTTTAAATCTTTTTTTAGGTAATATTCAAGCACCTCAGGGAGGTTTTATAACAAAACCTCCTACTCCAATCCACGTGGCGTGCATCAATGCATACCAGGTGAGGTAGAAAGTTTTATAACAAAACCTCATGGAGGTGCTTGAACATTTTCAATCCTTTTATTATTACTATGAGCTCCGTAGCATTTCTTTCCTAGTAGCAACCATGGTGTCAAAATGTTCGAGTTGTAACTCATTGTGATAGATCGGACGAGACATTTCAATATTTCAATTAAATGTTTCAATCAACATGCGTTGGACGGCCCATTTCCGTTTAGATTGATTTATAGTTGGTTTCATTTATAAATGAAAGTAATGATTATCATTTTATTACGTGTGTAAATAACTAAATTTGCCACATTGTATTGATGGGATGTGTCTTTCAAATCATTGTAAAGTGTCAATTGTAGTACTTGCCACGTATCTAATCAAGCACAGTGATTACTCTTCTTCATAAATGAGACAAATTATAAAGGATCCCATGTATATAAGATTTTAGTTAAAGATATTGAAGTTGTTGTTAATGAGATCGGAAGTTTCTTGTATTTGAATTTTGTCAACGTTAAAGACACAAACAAACACACTAATACTTCCTCCGTCTCACAAAGATATTTCCCTTTTATTTTTCACATAAATTAAGAAAACTTAATTAATGTTTTTAGAAATATACAATGAAGAATATATTTCCTAATCTGCCCGTTATTTATTTAATATTTCACTCTAAATATTCTTTATTGCTAATTACTATGCATAATAAATAAAGATAATTTAGAAAATTAAAAAGTCAAATAAGGAAAGAAGAATATAATTTGAAACGGATAAAAAAGGAATACGGGAATATATCTTTTTGAGATAGAGTGAGTAATTGAAAAGTGTATAGGCTAAAACTAGTTACATGGGTCAAGCCTTTGAAGAGGGGCGCATGGGGTTGTGGGAAAAAGGTGCAATTTACTTTCCTTTCTTTCGATCACAACAATTACAAGCGAAACCAGAAGATAAAAAGAGTGATTGGCAAATTAATTAGTTTCGCAAAGAAAAACAAAAAAGGGATCAAAGTCTGAACTCGTGCATAGACACTATAGTTTATACCACTCTCGAGCAGTCCATTTCAACTTCTTTAAAGCCAGAGCTTCAACGTCTTGGCTGCAAAAACGCCACTCGCTTGTTTAACATTAAGTTGTTCATTAAGCTGTGAACAACTGAAGGCGATCCCTTCTAGTTTTGGTGAAATTCCAACGTTACAAATGATTTAAGGTATATTGGTGCATTGACGCCGTCAAACAATCTGCTATCCATATTCAGGAAGTACAACAAGATACGGGAAATGAAGAGTTTAAAGTCATAATCTCATAATAGATATTTCATCTTTGTTATATATGCTGCAGAAACTCTATTTCTAAGGTACTTCTAAAATCTATGAACTTTGGATGAGAAAAATTATACATATAGAAGGTGGCAGTTTTGTTGTACAACTCTGTATGGTTATGAGTACAGAATTGTTGTGTAAATTCTTTGAGCTAGTGTGGAGAATAATTGATGTAGATAAAGTAATGATAATCTGTGTATTTAGATTACAGAATAATTACCCTGAACGTGTCTTGATCAATGCAATAACGCCTTGTACATAAAGACATATAGACATGAAATTATAATTATATTATTGTGTTTTCTCTCTCTCTTTTTTTTTTCTTTTAGTTCACTCTGTTTCTGTAAATCTATTTGTTTGTTCATCTGTACATGAAATCAGTATGCATCACACGGGTCTCCGATCAAAAAGGGGTAAAACGATCCATACAAATACGAACGGTATGTGTTCGTTAAACATGTTTATACACTTTGTTTGTATAAATAGAATAACTCTACATATTTGGCATCCACCAAAAATTAACTACGCAAGTGAGGCAATCAAGAGAAGTCTGCAATTGTCATGATTAACATATTG
>CAVNYN010154980.1:366-19590 GCA_963692815.1 Nyctanthes arbor-tristis
AAAACCTTTAAAAAAAACAAAAACAATAATTTTTCACATTTCTCATAACTTTCTGTTACTTCCTAATGACACATTTCCCACCCCCCCCCCCACCCAAAAAAAAAAAAAAACTACTAAAATAAATAAATTTCACAATTATCAGTTCTCAAACAATCAAAATGGTACACCCCCTAAACTAACCTTTTTCAAACCATGAACCCTACGTTCTTTTAATACTTGAAACCTTTATAATAGAGCCAAAATTATTTGGAATGTAACAACTAAATCCCCATTTATTTAGCTAGTTACTATAGGACAAAATAAAAAAATTATTACTTTATATGTCAGGTCAAGCTTGTCCTTGTACTTGGTATTGTAAAGATCTTCACTCATTGATATGCTCGTATCAACCACAGCATCTGTTTCAAACTGTACAAAAGAGGACAACAAACATATCAGTACATGTCGATAACGTATCCCTTAAAAGATGGCAGAGTTAACGTCCAAAAACTTGGTAACCATGGATACCTGCATGACAATATGAGGATACAACGTCTGGCCCTTCCGAATTGGTGGGTCAAGAGTAATGACAACAAAGGTATGTGGCTGATTAGACTAAACAAGCAAACATGATTCAGTAACAATCATAGTGAATCAATCAGACGTAACTCCAATAAACAATTGCAAATGACACGATTTTTTTACTGAACAAAAACAGGGAAATTTTTATTTAAGAAGAAATCCATGTATCTGCGACATTCAAGTAGGCTCAAAGAAAAAAAAAATATGTAGCTGACCTTAGGCAAACAGAAAAGACGAACAACACTGCTGAACTGAATTTTGAAGTCGTTCGCTTGTCCTTGAAGACGCAAAAATGAAAGATGAAGTTCAACACTGTACCGACCCCTGTAGAAAAGAGAGTTCATATGTGAAATCAGATCTAAAATCAAGTGATCGACATGATATTTAATATAGTGGCAAGATTTCATGGCCCACCTTGGAGTAAGTATAGCAATTCCATCAAAATTGGCAACAGCTTCCTCGCCTCCAGCCCCAACATCTGCCATTGACACAATCTTATCTCGGAAGACCTTTATAGAAGTGCTCCTTTTATTAATAACCTGAAAAAAGCTTTTGCAGCTACCAAGAAATCCAGATAAGGCGAAGAAGACATACCTGAGCAGCGGGCCGATTTTCATCGCCAACAAATTGAGTGTTCGAATTAGGGACATGAAAACTTATCTCCATTAATGAATCTTTCTACAGGCAAAAAGAAGTCAAATGAGCCTTTATAAGCAATTATTATAAGGCTACATATAGAAACCTCATATCTGAGTCATAATTCAATGAGGATCACTTGTTAAGTTTATCCAGACATGAATATTGAAGAACTGTATCAGAATAAATAAAGAGATATATCAAACACATAACCTCATTGGCCCCTGTTGTATCATCTACATGGAATTCCAACATGACATCATTTTTCCCTTGAAGTTGTGTTTGTGCAACATCTGCTAGAGATATCTCGAAAGCTTGCTTAGAACCAACAAGAAATGCAAGCATGTTCCCTGGGGGGGGGGGGGGGGCCATTGAAGAGTTTAAATACAAACCAGAAATATCTTGAAAATGTATATATAAATGCAGAACACAATGTTCAAAATGAACTCAAGAGAGAACTGATTATAGCAAGATGCTAAACGGAAAAACAGAATAGGCATATTTGACAGAGGATCTATGAGTTTATCAGAGGTTAGAACATAATGACAAAATGAAGATACATCTGAACAGATTTGGAGGGTCCACCAGAAATTATTTTCACCAGGAAAATAGGAATTTGAAGGCTCAGACTGGCCCACTAACCATTCAAATCCACTTCTCCCCAGTTTTTACCACTAACAGAGAGCTGCTTCTCCTCTGTTGCTATTCCACAACTAGTCTGGAAAAATGTGGTAAGACTGGCAACATCCTGCATGGCAATAAGGAAAGACGTGTGCTCTTCCGATCTACATATGGCTTTCCTGAAATCTACATTGAGAATTCATCAGCAGCTGACAACAAAGCTAAAAGAGTCCCACAAGATATTAGTGCATACAGAAATAAATTGCCCAAGTATAGCTGGCACTACTTCTCATGCAAGGTCTTTAACTTGACAGAATAGTTAAGATAAATTGAAAAACAAGAGCAATGTGGCCAGATGGATATAAAATCATATTATTTCTCGGTCACCTGTACCGCTGGTTTATTTACTTTTTAGGAAGTCTAATTCAACAGTGAATCAGAACATCACTCAAATTGGCTTCAGGATCCAAAAGAACCTCATCAAAGGGCAAGTAATTTTGAAATAAATGTATTGTGTAAATTATCCAAATGCAAATAGCAAATAAATGAGGGCCAGGAGAACGTATAGAAACCTGGTCCCTGAAACCGATGAATTTATAATAAAGACCATCCTTCGTCTGCACCCCAAGCTGATTCGATCGGGGGATTTTCATCCATGTAAGACCCACTAGGTCAGATTTATCAACCTCCACAGCTTTGCCACCTCCTTGTTTTTTCCATACTATACCTCCTGAATGAACTCTAAGTTGCCCAGGGTTCTGCATACACTCACATAGGTAAATCTCCAAAGTATATTTCCAATTTTAGGTGAAAAAGAAAAAGACGAGAAGAGAAATGGGAATGTTTCACATTTATAAGAACTCAAACAAATTTACGATCCAAGATGCAAAGAGATAAATAAAACCATTCATATGTTGTCCCTGACAGAGAGAAAGGGCAGAAATCCAGTGGAAAACCCTAATTCATTCTCACACCATTTTAGTGAAGGCATATTAATCACTAACTCATCTGCGGATGGATTGAAAAAGATCATAATTTTGGGAATTCTGCTGAAAACTTGAGTTCGAGTTGTGGTTCGAATTCTTTGCTCTGAATTCTCAATTCTATCACTCCAATCGAAAAAACAGTTGAACTTGAAAAAATAAATAAATAAATAAATAACAGAAGTCCACAAACAAAGAAATCAACAAAACCCAAAAAAACTGTCTACTACCCGAAAGTGCAAACACTGCAATGGAGTATAATCGAAGAGCATGATATCGAAACGGTAGAAAACATTAGAACTTAAAAAAGAGTCTCACAGCAAATAAAAATTAGTCCAGATTCAAAAAAAGAGATTTTCAAAAACAGCATTTTTTTTTTTGGGGGGGGAATGAAGTTAAAAAAAAAACGAAGAAATACAACAGAGAAAAAGGTCGTAGAACAGAAAAAATTAACATTCAAAATAATCTTATAACCTCATTTCTTTTGACAAATTAAGTTCCTCTTGCAGTTCGATTCTTCTACAATTTCTCAATTTTAATTATTTATACGAAAATGCAACTGCTAACCAGAGAAGAAAGGCCCCCCAAATCAAGGAGAAGTTTGAAACCCAATAAAATTTGAAACGAAGAAAATGGGTTAATTAATTCAGATGAAGCACGGTAACAACTAGTGTTAGGGTTTTGAAAACACAAGAAGCAGATGAAATCAAAAACTCAGAAAAAGAAAATCAGCTGCCAAAAGCAACTAACTTCTTAATATTAGAATTACTTGACGAAAACACAAATTTCGAGAGGCAAAAATAGAATAAAAAAGTGCTAACTGTGCCGCCACGGCCGCCGAGCGAAATACTGTTGAACAAGTGACCATCAGCCATTGCGAGAGAATGGGGTGTGAGAATTTTTGTTGGTTTTTTGGAGACCCTGGTGGGGGGGGTGTTGTTTATAGGGTGTGGCGAGAAATCGGTTTACCGACTTGCCGCTCAGGTTCAGTGGAGGAATTATTTATCGAGACGCCTGCATTTTTTTGCAGTTGATTGATTTGTCACGTTGTATTTTTACTGTTAGATATACACTCGTGCGTTACACAGAATATAATAATTAACAAAAAAATTTATGATAATTTATAAAACTAAATAGCCATAGTTTTATTACATATTGCTCACTCATACACATGCTATCTAATAATTACAATTTTATTGCGTATAATTTTTTCACATGACACAAAACTAATTAAATTATCATTCATAAAATAATAATCTTAACTAATAAAAATGAGAATTAATGAAGAAATTTTTCATATAAATTTAATTTTACGTTAGATATGAAAATCAAGAAATCATGGAGATCGGAAGAGCGTCGATATAAAATTTATATAACTCTAAAATTACCATAAACCCATATCTTTTTTTGATAAGTATCAATACAAGAAATTTAAGAACACGTTTAGAATATGGATGATATTCATTTATTAAAATGAATTCTTTATCACATTCATTCTCTATCACATATTCTTAGAAAAATTGTTTTTCGTATATCCTCATCTAATGTCATAAATTTCCTAAAGAAACCAATATTCACTAAATCTATTATAAAAATTCTAAAATAAACACTCCCTATCACAAAAGACCCAATGAAAGCAATATTAATATAAATAAAGGATAAGCAATATCAAAATAAATAAAAGATAAATTCTATATGATTTATCACTAACATTAATTTTTAACCACTTTCCACTTTAAAGTGAATTAAAAAAATTATTTTTGTTTGAAATTATCATCATCAAATATTATTACAATTGTATTCCCTCAACTTAAATTTTTACTAATATACAGATTCCTACGAAAAAATAATAAATTAAGTAATATAGTAAACATATAACCATATATTTTATGATATGTAGTTTATGATATTGTTTTGAAACAGATTTAATTTAATTTACTTCTCTTTTATTATTATTATGTCATTAATCCCACAGTAAGTACTTAATCAAAATGATAAGGAAGTCGAGGCATATATATAAGTAAGGGGTATTTTTCACTATAAGTCCCTAACCTTTCAATTTTGTATCAATTTTGTCATTATTCTTTTTTAACCTTTCATTAATTATCGCATTATGTCCTTAACGTCACTTTTCACCTCCAATATTTCAAATTTCATTATTAATCCTGTCAAAATGACTATTATACCCTCGATTCAATTTTAATACAATTTATCTCTATTATTTTTTGGGCACATATAACCTCTTACCTTTCATTTTTTGTCATGTTATTTCCCTAATAACACCTTCCGCCCTCACCCTTTCAATTACTAATTTTAGTTCTTATAAAAATTACCATTACACTTTTAATTATTTAAATAAAAATAAAAAATAAAGAATAATATAAAATAAGAATTCTACACATCTTAGCTCGTAGTAATCTATAAAAAAAATTCGGTCTATGCTAAACTTAATAGATAACTAATCCGCGTAAAAAAAAATTTCCAGTCTGAAAGTCAGTATAACAGATTGGATTGGGTTTTTGATTCATCATATATCATGTAGAGGATATAGAGCAGGATGGATAAAAAAATGTTTTCTATTTACAAAAATAAAATCGAACCTTAATGTGTTAATTCTAATCTTTTGTGGATAACAAATCAGAAGCAAATTAGGGTGAAAATCACAAAAAGAGATAAGAAATGAAATTAGAGTAAATCATTATGGCTATGTTTATTTTTTGTAAGTCAAAAATCAATTTTTTTGAGACGGATCTACCAATGTGTGCTCTTCCGATCTGTGATTTGTAGTAGATCAAGAAATTGGATTTGATTCGTCAAACTAATACTTTGATCTACAACTTTCTTCGACGCAAATTTGATATCTATCAAGACCGTTGTAGATCTTTTTTATCATTATTTTCAACTGTTGCCATTGGATTATACAAGAGTGTGTTGGAGTGGGTGAATTTCTTATTTTATATTATTTTTTATTTAAATAATTAATAGTATTAAAAGTAAAATTTAAAATGTGAGATATGGAAAGTGTTAATGAGAATATAACATGATAAAAAATGAAATGCTGGAGTTCCCATGCGCCCAAAAAAAATGGGACCTATAGAAAATTCTATAAAAATTAAAAGGTTGGGGACCTATAGTGGAAATAAAGAATCAAGGGTATAATAGTCATTTTGATAAGAGTCAATAGAGAAAATTGAAAGGTTGGGGACGAAAAGTAACGTTGGGAACATAAGACGATAACTAATGAAAGGTTGGGGACTTAGTAGGCCCAAAAAAAGAATGGGGGCTAAATTGATACAAAATTGAAAGGTTAGAGATCGGAAGAGTGAAAATTACCCATAAGTAAGATAACAGTTTTGACGGAAAAATTTGCATATGGCAACTATCCTACTTTAATATATATAAGATAAAATAAGATTTTACTCCATTTGTCTCGGAAAGATATTCCTTCTTTCCTTCTTTATCAGTCCGATTCGGCTGAGGAGATGACAGACTATGCTCTGAAATAAAAGGGTGTGGTTGGGTCAATCCAGCTATATAGAGTATTACTCTCTTCTTAAAGAGAGTACACTGCCATGTGATTGTATGTGATTAGGGTTGAGGGATTGAGATTGATATGCAGCTATATAGCAGTGTACTCTCCCTAAGAAGTGAGTAATACACTCCATGGAAAATTTGTTGGTTGGGATGAAAGGTAGTAAAGATGGCATTATTGTCATGGATCCTGAGAGGAGGCGTCTCGAGGGTAAGTTCAGGGAACTGTCCATTGGTGGGCTTGTTTGCGATCCAAGTAATGTCGATAAAACTGTTTCAAAAAAGGACTAGCGGCGGGACCTGTTATTTAGGCCCACCGACATCAATGAGCGTCTTAAGTTCGAACTACCATGAACTTGGCAACTCATGAGCAGTCCAGGTCCTTGTGAACTTAGTTTGAGAAAATAGGCCAGATTTTATTTTTTTGAATGAAACATTGGCATGTAGCCCTCATTTGGAGCAAATAGAAGTTCTTTTAGGGTATAAAGGTCTTATTGTTGTTAATTGTGTCAGACATAGCGGTGGATTGGCCCTTATGTGGAAGAGTAAAGCAATGGAAACTCTTTTAAGTTATTCTAGTTTTCATATTGACGAGGAAGTTAACATTACTACTCAACCTAAATGGCAGTTAGCGGGTTATTATGGGATTCTTGATGGTAATCGAACGTACGATAGCTAGGGTCTATTGCGTACCTTATCTAGTGTTTCATGGCTACCTTGGGTGTGCCTAAGCGATTTTAATGACATCCTATCTCTATGAAAAATATGGCCGTATTAGTCATCCTAACCAGCTAATTGATGGTTTCCGGGAAGCATTGGCAGATTGTGAACTTTATGATTTGGGCATGACAGGAAATCAATTCACATGGTCTAGAGAGAAAGGTACTGAGCAATGGATTGAGCAACGTCTTGACAGAGCCGTTGCCACACCATCTTGGTTACCATTATTCCGAGAAGCTCGGGTAGAGAATCATGGGGTGTTTATAAGGATCACTTTCCCATTTGTTTGCAACCTCCACCTCGATCATTCAGTGTTTGAAGAAGGAGACTCTGGTTTAAGAACATGAAACGGATTGTAAGGAAGTTATTAGCACTAGTTGGGAGAGGCATCGGTAGCGTTCCCTTCATCAATAAATAGTAGCCTGCGATAAAGACCTTCTTAATTGGAGTTCAAAGCTGAACACTGAATTTAAGGGGAAGATTAAGAGTGCAAAGAGATTATGAAAGCTATCCAGAGTCGGCAGGACGCGGCAGCAATGAGAAATTTTGAATGGGCTATACAAGAATACTGTAAAATTTTGCAGGAAATTTTCTGGAAGCAAAGAGCGAAACAATTCTGGCTTCATGAGGGGGACGCGAACACTCGGTTCTTTCATGCAACAGCTTTGGCTAGGAAAAAGTTTAATAGTTTCACTCGACTGAAGACCAATAGTGGCCACTGGATTTCTTCAAAGACCGATCTCCGGGGGTATATCTTAGGATATTTTATTAGTATCTTCTCAACCGCTAGGAGTTTGGAGACATTGAATGTGGTCACCCATTAGATTGGAGCTTGGGTCTCACATGAGTAGAATAATTAGCTTTTTACTCCCTTCTCGGCTGATAAGGTACAGGTGGCCCTATTCCAAATGCATCCAGATAAATCGCTAGGTCTTGAAGGTATGAACATAAAATTTTTTCAGCATTATTGGAATATTGTTGGTCAGGATGTCATTTATATATGTTGGATGCTTTGAATCACTGTCGGATTCCTAATGACTTAAATGTTGCTGCCATTGTTCTCATTCCCAAAAACAAAGTCCTGACAATATAGCTGACTTTTGGCATATCTCTTTGTGCAATGTGGTGTACAAGATTATTGCGAAAGTTCTAGCTAATAGGCTGAGGAGTATTTTTCCTGCCTGGGCACTTAATTACTGATAATATACTTATTGCTACTAAGACTACTTACTATTTGAAATGGAAAACTCAAGGTAAGGAAGGTTATGCCGCTTTGAAAATTGACATCAGCAAGGCCTATGATAGGCTTGAGTGGGGATGAAGAGGTTATGGCTCGAGTGGGATTCTCTAGGCAGTGGATGGATCTCATTCTTATGTGTGTCACTTCAGTGAAATATTATGTCTTGCGTAATGGTTGTGAATTATGATCAATCACTCCAAAGAGGGGATAAGACAGGGTTGGCCTTATTCATGGGTGTAAGGTGGCCAGAGGGGCACAATCGGTTACTCACCTATTTTTTGTTGATGATAACCTCTACTTTTTCGTAGCTAACATGCAATAGAGATTTGTTGTATGCATATGAGCTGGAATCTGGTCAGTTAATTAATTTTCAGAAATCAATCCTTTCTTTTAGCTCGAATGTCCCTACTGATCGACGCCAGGCCGTTTGTAATTTCTTGGGAGTTGGAGTGGTGGGATATTGAATTCTATCTTGGATTGCTATCCTTGTTAGGTAGGAAGAAGAAAGAAATTCTATCATTCATTAAAGACAGAATTAGATGGAAGCGACTGAATGGGTAGAAGGAGAGATCTTTGTCCAAGGCCGGAAAGGAGATTTTTAAAACTGGTGGCTCAAGCTATCCCTAACTATGCCATGAGTGTCTTTTTGATCCCGAATGATCTTTGTGCAGAGATTGAGCAAGCTATGAATGCATTTTGGTGGCGGAACAATAAAGGGGCGGCCAAGGAGATTTCATGGATGAGGTGGGAAAGACTTTGCTATCCTAAACAATGAGACGGTCTGGGATTTAAATAGTTACATGAGATGAACTTGGTGCTTTTGGGGAAGGAAGGATGGAAGTTTTTAGTTGAATTTCATGCCTTAGTCACAAAGATTTTCAAGGCTCGACATTTTCTCCATATAGATATTCTGCAAGCCAAAGTGCATTATGATCCTAGCTTTGTTTGGTGAAGTATTATGGCTAGCCAACTTTTAATACGGAAAGGCACTCGATTTAGAATTAGCACTGGGCATGATGTGAGGGTTTGGCGAGATTCGTGGCTGCTTGATGATGAGAATGGATTTGTTTCTTCTTCCATGATCACGAATGGTGAGGACATTATTGTGAATCAACTTATTATACTTGAAGTTCGTAGCTGGGATATGGAGGTTATTCATGACTTATTCAATCCTAGAGACATGGCCTTAATCTTGCAGGTACCACTTGGATTTGAAAAATGGTCTTTAGCATACTAGTTTGTCAACAGGTATTCAACAATGACATCAAATAATGTCGAATCAGTCAACAATGCTACGTCATATGCAAAAGACTTTCCAATTGAGTCATTATTTGAATGTCTCCGCTCATTGGTTCAAAAATGGTTCAACAAAAACTTGAGTGATGCCATTGGTTGGTTCACAACTTTGTGTTATACTCAGGAAAAATTACTATAGGAGAATATACTGCAAGTACGTAGGTTTGAGGTACGTATTAGCAATTTGGCTGATTTTCTATGTTTCACACCGTCTTTCACTGTTCCATACTATGTTATGCAGATCATGATAATCATTCCATACCCATTTTTTATTTTTGTTACAACTATATTCCATGTTTTATCCAGTGAAACCAACCATATATCAGGTTGTGAATGGAGTTTTACATTTTACAATAAATCTGGATGATTCTACCTGTACTTGCCAGAGATTCCAAGTTGGCGAAATTCTCTCCCCCTACGCTGTTGTGGTGATAGCATTCAAGAATTTGTTTGTGTATGATTATTGCTCTGAATTCGATTATTGCTCTAAATTCTTCACCAAGAAAAATATGGTAAATCTGTATTTAGGAATAATAAGTCCAATTGGGAATATGGAAGAGTGGACAGTATCTGCTCAAATATTGGTAATAAAGGTAAACCCGTTGTTGTGGAGGAGATGCCCTACGCGTCCAAAACAAAGAAGATATAAGTCTGCAATAGAGGGAAAACGTTCATCAAGGTGTAGCAGGTGTCGTGAATATGTGCAAAATGTGAAGAGGTACAGTAATCCAAATCTACTTCCACCAGAAAGATCGAGGAAGAGAAAATCTAGCACCCGCACTATTCAAAATTGAGGACCAGGTGATTTGAACTAAAAAAGCAATTGGCCTGATAGATACAATTTATATCTAAATGTCTAATTATTTTTTGTTGTTTTTCATTGTTGCTGGAGATTGGACAAATAATTACACAAAAACTATTTTGGTGAGCAAAAAAATTTGAGTTTTCTTCTAGATATAGCTTTCAATATTTAGTTACTCTAAATGTTGACTATCTCATTAGTTCTTAAGTAGAGTTAGACCCGAATCAAGTCGCAAACAGTGAAAAAGAAAATTCAATCAATTTTGTATTTTGGTAATTTATAGTATAATGATAATTTATATATATTATGGTAATATACAGAACTACGTAACAAAAAAACACGGAAAAAAGGGGAAACAAGTAAAGAAGAGACAATTAGCTTAACAATGTGTGAGTTTATACGTTCTGTATACATGTTACTCACCATCGTTGTTTAGATGTATATAGAGAATTTTGATACTTTTAATAATTTTATGTTACTAAAAAAAAAAATGATTGGTTCAACAACCTGTTATAATAGAAGACGAATTATTATTTGAATATTTTTTGGCCAAGGGTATATTATTATTACCATTGAAATATTGTTAGCTATATATATATATATATATGTACAATTGTTATCATGCTTTTATATATAGACAGAGAATATGTAAAAAAATATTGTTACAATTTTGAATTATTGTTACAAAAATCCATAATGGTTGGGAGAGGAAATATGTGTTATTACGTTGTATCAGAGTGAGGGAGAAAAACGGTTTTGTGTTACTAAGAATTGATGTGTTACCATTATTAGCAATTTCGTTCTTCAATTAACAGGTAACATGGGAATACTTTATGTTACCATTTTTTGTATATTTGTTACCCTGTTCAATGGTATCATGTTACTACGATCCAAGGAGCAATGATAAGTATCAATTATAATAATGATGATGACGAATCAATTATAATAATGATGATGATGATGAAGCTGCTACGAAACATACATATGTTACGATATAATTATTAAAAAAGGAAAAAGAACTCTGTTACGAACCAACATTACTAAAAGGACAAAAAGATAAAGTGTTATTAAGAAGAGACTTGTAAGTAACCGCAGAGAACATGTGAGTATTGTTGTTACCATTTGATTAACTTGTTACCTCATGTCATGTTCACCTCTAGTAATTAGAAAAAAAAAATTAGATCCTTGAGAATTATATTTATCATATAAAATATAATTATTACCATTCGTAAATTTTTTTATTAAGCTCACAAAAACATAACTCAACAGTAATAGGAGACTTATAAGTAAGCGTAGAGAACATATGAGTATTGATGTTACCATTTGAACATATTGATGTTACCATTTGAATAAGTTGTTAACACATGGTATGTTCACGGCTAATAATTAGAAGAATTAGATCCATGAGAATTATATTTTCCCATCTAAAAAATAATTGTTATCATTTGTAAATTTGTTGTTAAGAGCACCAAAAAGATAACTGGGTACTAATAGGAGACTTGTAAGTAATCACAGAGAACATGTGAGTATTATTGTTACTATTTAAATAATTTGTTACCACATGCTACTACGTTATATCGATGTAAAGAAGAAAAATGGTTATGAGTTGCTAAGAGTACACGTGTTACCAATTTTGTCCTTAGTTAATATTGGTAAAAATATGTGTGTGCATATATATACATACAGAGAATATGTAAATTACTATTGCTACAATGTTGAATTATTGTTACCAAACTCCATAATGGTTAGGGGAGTAAATATGTGTTACTACGTTATATCAACGTATGGGATAAAAATGGTTGTGTCAGTAAGAGTAGACGAGTTACAATTACTAGCAATTTTGCTCTTCAATTAATAAGTACATGGGAATAGATTTGGTAGCGTCTCGCATGCTTAGAACTCGGGGCATTAATATAACCAAGGGGACTGGCAGGTGATTTACAACCCGGTGAGAAAGAAGTAACATATGGAGAACGCAAACACTGAGCCATCACATGCACTCTTTTGGGAGGCACATCTGGCATCTTGAAGTCCCTGAATGGTACAAGGCTTACTGGCATAGTCCGCTTTAATTCTCAGAAGACAGAGTTGCATCCACTGAGGGAGAGGGGGTTCTGTAAAAGTCATCGAAGTCGTCATCTGATAGACAAATGTCCGGAGCAGACAATGTGCTCCCACCCCTACCTACTGAACCCCCATGTTCTTGCACACTAGCCTTACATTTCACAGTTCGAGTAGGAATCTCTACTCTAACAGGGGATGTTAGATAGAACGGGATGAATAATAGATTCACCGAGTGATTGAACCATCCCAGTTGGTTGGTCAACATCATTACATGGAATCTGCATGTGAGGGGTTCCTAGAAAAAATTAAAAAACCAACCTACAAACCATAAACTATATATAAAACAATGGTAGACAGAAACCTAGATGTAAAAAGACAATAGACTGCATTAACACAAGTGCTATGGCTTTGGGGAAAAAACGTAAATACAATAGAAGAAGAAAATTGAATAAAGCATAAAAAAGGGAACAGAAAAACCAGCTCAAAATTAGGAAGTGGAATATCATTGATATTAAATAGTTTTTCATTGTCGCCTCTCGATGAACCACCACTTATCGGCACACGCTGCCCACAAAAAAGAGGAGGAAAAGAACATGAAAATTGGTATAGGACCAAACTACGTAGCAATTAAGGAACACGGCATAAATAATACCCAAATGATACCATCATCAATCTTTAGAACATATACTATCAGAAACTAAGCAAGCCATAGATAGGAGAAGAGATAATTTTCGTAAATGTGACCTTAGCATTAGTAACTGGGATCTGGGTAATGGTGACATTATTGCCAACAGCCAAGGCACCAAAGCTTGTACAAACATTCTGAAGAATAAACAAAAAAATATATCAATAAAAAATGGAGAATATATTAGTAATAACAAGCCATATGTAAGTGAAGAATTCATTTTCTTAAATGTTAACTTTACATCAGCAGCTAGGACATGAGACATTGTTACGTTATTGCTAGCAACTGGGGCAACGTAGCTTGTAGAAACGTCCTGGACCACCAAAAAAGAAAAGGAAAAAAAGAAAAGATTAACAACGAAAAAAATAAAATAAAATAATAATAGTGGTGGGAAATCAAAGGTCACACAACAAACTTGAGAAAAGAAAAACAAAAACAAAAACAACCCTTGAAGGTGGCACGCCTAGCTGAGCAACCTTCTCATTAGCTCGGACCTGGGTCATGATAACATTATCGCCAACAACTGGGGCACCACATCTTGTAGAAACATTTTAAACCACCAAAAAAAGAAAAAAAAGCTAAAATAAACAAAGAAATAAATATAATCGCAATAACAACCAAGGAGAAGAGGAGCTTTTATTTCGTAAACGTTACATCAACGTTAGTAGAAGTTGAGATCTGAGGCACGCCGTATGTCACGACAAAAAATAGATTAAAAAAAAAACAAAATATTTAATAGTAGCAATAGAGATGGATGATTACAAGTCACAAAATAGAATTAAGGGAAAAAAACAAAAGCAACCCAATACCCTTGGAGATGACAGTCTCCACCGAGCAACCTTCTCAGCATTAGCTGCTAGAGCACTCATAATCTTTGCACTCATCGCCTATATCGCATCACGAAACCCATCCAATTTTTTTTTTCTGAATTTGTTCCCTCTGCTTACACATGTCATTGTCCAGTTCTTTATGCTTCTCTGCTATTCCTTCAAGCCCTTTATGCTTTTCCAATTATATTCGACAAAAATAGTAAAAAATAATTAGTAATCGTTGATTAAAAAAAACTAAACAACAATAAAAAATCAGTCTTATTAGATATATCTGAACCACTTTAATCTGATTACGTCCACCAGGGTTGCTAACCTATAAACATGAAGCCAAAAAAATTTTTAAAAAAGGGTTTTAAAAAAAAAGAACGAAAATACTAAGCATCTGGCTACAGACTATAGGAAGTAAGGTCATAGATAATTTATCATAGTAAGATGGAGGAAAAGAATACTTCATCATCTGCGAAATCAAGCCTCCAGACTGCGTCAACCTTGAATGAATGATTTGACCTAGTTGTGTTTGATGCAGCTGGTACTAACCTTCTTGAGATTTTCTCATTCTTTGTGGTAGGAGTGCTAACATTTGCCTGGACCCCGAAATATTAGAGAGTCAACATTACAATCGCCCCCAACTACATTGGCTTGCCTGTGCCACTCAGTGATCATGTCTGTGACATTCTGGGGAATGTCACAAGACTTCAAACCAAGACCCCAGTCAGTATTGGAACATGAAAAAAGGAAAAATCTATGGGATTGGATATAGCAAAGAAAGATACATTGCAACTTCCTAGCCACATTAGTTAGAACAAAGGAAAATAATAAACAGCAAAAAGAAATGCAAAATACTAATGAACTAAAGACCATCTGGAATTCCTGGGTCCTCATGTGCAACTTTACTACTGGATAGCACTGACAGCTGAGTACACAATTTTTTTAGTGTCTTTTGAACCTCTTCTGCAAATGGATCCTCCACATTACCTCCAAACACTTGATCACAGTCAAAGTCTTCAAATAACCCAATAGCATACTGTTGACCCATCTCTTGAACAAAAGGTTCAATCTTTTGAATTTGAATCTGTCAGCAAAAAACAAATATCTTAAATAGTGCAAACTTGAGGGCAAGGAGATAATAAACTGAGTTTATCCTATATGATAGAACTGAACAGAAGAGAAAAAAGAGAAACAAATAAGATGGATAAACCAGAAAAATAACATACCACTGGTTTGGCGAAAACTTTCTTTGCAACATTGACCTTTCTTTCAAGCTCGTCGACTAATGAAGCCCAATTAAGAATCTGTGGGAAACGATCTTCAACTTTTGTGCAAATCAACGCTTGTAGAGCTGGCAGTGTCTCAAAAATCCAAACTTGGAAGGCTATTAGGTAACCATTAATCCTATAACCGATGTATGGGCGTATTTTCCTTATTTGCGTCATAGTCTTATTTCTCAGACCACCTTTAAGGTTTTTCAAGGTGTACCTGAATAGCTTAGACCCCATTGATACACAGCGCATTTGGAAGAATCAACAAATATCAAAGTAAATCCTCAATTGCCTTAGAATATTTCACAGTATACATGTGGAGTGTAAGCATGCGCAAAACACCAACGTTCACAAAGTCCCTATCACTTATTAAGGTGTTACCATTGAACATCTCAAGCAACGCAGGAATGTTGACTTTCCTGAACTCTTTGAATAGTTCAATCTTCAATCTATTGGTACCTTTACGGGGCTTCTTCCTAAAAGCATCCCCAAAGCGGCACAGCCCATTATGATGCAGAATTCCTTGATACCAAACTTTGCTAGCCTACTGTTAAAGTCAAACCACATTTCATCCTCTTTGTCTTGTTAAGAACTTGGTATATCAGTTGCAAGTTCAAGCGAATGTAATTTGCATCAATTAAGTGACCAAAGCATGATTCACAAAATAATTGCTTCTGGTATTCATTGAAAATTGCCCTCAACGTGAAAAATATTCGCCCATCTGTACGACCTTGAACTTTTCCAAGGTGCCAGTACTCTTTAGGTAACAAATACCCCCAATCCTATGAGGTAACTCACAATGTAATTATAGAGAAGAAAAAAAGAAAGAAACTGGAGAAAAAATAAAGGTTTGCATTGAATTGAGTAATATAGCAAAAAAATACAATTCAAAAGAATAGGTAAAGAAAATTACAAACTAGTGATTGTGAAAAAGGTGACAAGTAAATCAATAACCAAAAAAAAAAAAAAAATGGACAACAAGAGTAAAAGGTTCGAACAAATATTTGAAGCCGACAAAGTGTGCTCTTCCGATCTAGAAAATTTAAAAAAAATGATTCATTAGATAATATTAATTAACACTACTAAGGAGAAAAAAAGAATGAAACCTAGTAAAGTATTAATCCACTCTTTTTTCATCTCCATAATAGGTTCCGGGTGGTAAAAACATTTCATTTATTTTATAGCAGTTGTTTATGAATGCGCTTTACAAAGCAGAAAATTAATTAAAATGATTAGTAAAAAAAAGGAAAAAAATGCATGGTTGATAATGTTTACTGAAATAGGCCATATGTAGCTGCTAGTGTTAGAAAACCACAGATAATAAAAATTACCTTTTATTTCCTTCGTTCAACTTGTGAAAAAACAGCTACAAGCATTTGGTGCATTTGTAATGGTACACTGCAATTCTTTATAACAGAAAATATCTACTATGATTATACCTTTTTTTAATTCTTTTTCTACCTATAAATAAAGGCCATAAGATGTAGTATTCTTAATTAATACTTGTTCTCAAAATCTCCATCTGATCTCATATTGATGATCATGTTCGCAGAAGATAGAGTGCACAGATGATGAAATGCATGGAGTTTGCATCTCAGTCATTTGGAGTCTCTAAGCTTCTATCATCACCTTCAGTCTAATTCACCTACTTTCTCATAATTATTATCAAAAGCCTTATTTTTTCTTTTTTCTTTTTCTCATTCTTTGCATTAATCCTAGTTTTGAAAAAAAAAAAAAAAGGCAGAAACTAGGTAACCAGTAAAATTAAAACCCATATAAAAAATACTATCATAAGCTTTGGGAAAAAAAGGCTTATGATTGCAAACAAGCAATCATACAAAAAAGGTAAAGATATCAAAAACAAGCACTGCCCCACTAAAAAAAATGTAAGTTGGATGACAAGGAAAAAGAACAATTCAATAACAGTTAAAAAAATTAAAAAAAAAGGAAAAAAAGGAAAAGATCGGAAGACATGTAATTGTAACACATTGTTGAAGAAAATCAAGAAAATAATTTCAAATCACAAATTAAATCCCAGCAAACCCCCTACTGCCAAAGCATATTCACGCAGAAAATGGGAGGGGAATGTAGCAATGCAATCACACATGGTTAAAAAAGACTACCCATCTCCAAAATTCCAACGCAGCAAAATATCACATAATAAACACATAATTGAAAAAACCCCAAAATCACAAACTATTAGAAGAATGGAAAATGACTGCAGTAATGCAAATTAACACTAGCAGACTTCCCACCACACAACTAACCTTGTCACCAAAAGGCACAGGGAACTGAACCTTAGCCAAATTAACACTACCAGACTTCCCACCACTCTTCTTCGAAGAGCTACGATCTCTTTTCTTCATAAACAACCGACTCAGAGAATTGCGAAGCTCCCTAGCCATTGTGCAAAAAAATGACCTCTGTAAACAACTATATAGAGCAGGAATTTGAGGTTAAAGAGGGAACGGGGGCGAGATGATTGAAAGCTCAAGAGTTCATATAGAATTAGCTCGGTAATATAAGGCAATTAACAACATAATCCGGCATTAGCTACAAAATCAAATCATTAGCACACTATTACTGAGTCTTAGAAGTTTGTACGTCAGTTATAAAAGGTATGTATTTAAAAAGAAAAACAACTTCAAAGGGATTCACTATCGAGATTACAATACGAGTCATTAAATGAATGATATATTAAATATCAAAGATAAAATTTTGTTAATGAAAAAATGAATTATTTAATAAAAAAATAAAATTTGATATTAAATGATATTATAAACTAGTAGAAAAGAATAGAAAATAGAGAAAAAAGTTGGAGATAAAACAGATGAATTGCATTTCTCGTACTCAATATATGATGTCTATTTATACACTTACAAGTGTGTTGCATAAGAATGACTTGGAGCACAAGTCAAGTGAATTGGAGTGGAGGCCAAGAAAACTATTATACGGCTGGGGTTTCAGGTGTTCAATATTCATTCACTAAATACAATAATTAATTACAACACTCATCCTTAAATGACTATTCTATATAACAAATGTCTCATCAAAAACCTCGTTTGGAAAAAACTTAGGGGAAAAATGTACCCAACCAAGGAGAAAATAATACAATTAATTTTAATTAACTTTGGAGTGCCTAAGTGCTACCTCATTAAAACCTTACTAGAAAAACCCAGTGGGACAAAAACTAATCAAAGGAAAAAGAATACAGCTACTCCCCCTGATTTTAGCCACAATGGTTCTCCTGTTTTGCCATCCATATCTCTCTAAAATCTTTAATATTTTGAAATATATTATACTTCAGGCAATATCAACTCTTCAGGAGTTTTATACTGAGGATTAATATTATATATGTCAAAGATATTTTTTACACAAAGATATGCCTCCTTAAAACCTTACAAGAAGAAACCCAGTTTGAAAAAATCTAAGCGAAGGGAAAAGAGTACATTATTCTTTGAATACATCATCAGTGTTGTCTCGTTAAAAACCTTGCTAGGAAAACCCATTGAGACAAAACCTTAATTAAGGAAAAAAGAATACAGCACGTATCTTTCTCATATTAACTGGCAATGCACGCAAGATCTTTAAGTTCCTAATATGCTTTTAAACATATCAAATCTAACAATATATTTTCTATATTGCCAGTTGAATGAAACTTCAGGTTTCAATAACATACACAATATATTTAATGCTTTTTTAGCATAACTATCAATCGTCATATTATTGATATCGTAACAATTTGCAGGATTGTCTTTCTATCTTGGCCAATATTCAATGTCAACAAGTTTGATGAAATTTGATTCATCATCGTCGCTATTTATTGAGCTCATTAGCGCGTATAATCGACTATTATTTCTCATAGATTCCATCTGATCTCAATATAGACATAACTTATCTAGATCTCTTTATTCCAATAATTTCAAGTACCTAGGCCTCTTAAAATGCTTTTTAATTAGTTATGTTTATATACTCTTCTAGAGTGTATGCCTCAAA